>JADDOH010002278.1:0-30523 GCA_016648135.1 Agrypnia vestita
GCGAAATATATTTAAAAATATATTTCGCAATGTTTAAAAAGCACTGGTTATCCGCCGATGGTCGGCGCACACGTGTTCGATAATTCATTCGCCGCACAGATGTCCGCGAGGCGGGCGCTCGTGACGCTCATTTACTATCGTTTCTATGAATATGATTTGGGATATTCCGATACCCCGCTTCGGACCAGATGGAAGTTTTGGATGCTTAGTGACGAAAAGGTTAAAAACTTGTTAAAGGTGTAAAACGGTCGAATTAACAATACATATATAATTTTCGATGAACGAATTAAATGAACGAAACGTCCCATCCCTATTACCGACAAAAAAAAAGATTACTCGTCTACACGTCGTTCGTGTCTATGGTTATCAGCCATTTTATAAACGCCGTTTGATTGACGCTTCTCCTTGGAAGATATTACAACCATGAACCGCGCTGAGCAAGATGTTCCTGCCGTCAAGCCCGAGCCAGGGTCTGCAGCCGGGAGCGGCGATGAAGCGCTCTACACTGATGTGGACATATCGCATCCTGACGTCAATCAGGAGTGCTCGGAGTACTCCAGGAGGGCCGACCAGCGCGCCGGTGAGGAATTGTTTCATTATCGATTAATTCTCAGTGATGTGAAATGCGCGCACCTGATGTGACCGAAAAATAGTCTAAACTAAGGTGACCAGATTTCTAAAATCCAATGTAAAGTCCGACAAATTAAGTGAATAATTAACGGGTGTGTCCGAATAGTTATAGTGTTGCCCACAGTTTAAAAATTATCTCGCTTTTGGGAGTTTTTTTCCAACCATGCGTTTTCCTTTTATAATGTTAACCGGTATACGACGTGAGACAAAACATTCGATGCAAAGCGAGATACAGGTAAATTTATCAAAATATACATGTTTAGATTTAATGTAAACACCAGCAAGTTAGTCATGTTTTCATAGCAAAAGCAAATATTTCATTATACAAGCTTATTTTGAGAATTTTAAGAATATTATTTTTTTGATTGGTTGAGCAACTTTGTAGATTGACGTTTTAAAAAATTAATTTTATTATTTGTTTTAATCTACTAATTTTTTTTTTTTTTTTTTGATCTGACGCGCATTCTGTATTCACACAAGGTGAATCCATATATAAATACATACATTCAATCAGTATTTATCTGCTGTCTACGGTAAAGCGTTATTCGTGTCATAGACAAAACATGCAACTGTCAGATTTGTAATGGCAAAATTGTAAAACTTTGAACTGTGATACATTTTAAATAAATTTTTTATATTATATAAATATCATTTTTGAAATCAAAACACTCGACTTCACGTGTGACAAAAAAAATCCCGGTGGAGGTATGTTTATTCTAAAATAATCCCTAATTGATATTTACATATTGCTTAAAAATGTATGTTAATGCAATAATACGATGTCTAGGGAGATCATAAATTTAATTGATAACTCTTTAATATATTTAAATTATTAATATTTGTTTTTGCTTTTGTTTTCGCCTGATAACTTTTATTATTTTCTTATTACTTACTGTCATAAGGAATTTTCACATAATAAACTAAACTGACAACTGTACAGTTTTATAAAATAATAGTTAAACCTATAAATAACGTTTGTTCACAGCATAACCCATGTTAACTGCCAAATAAACTGTATCAGTAACAATCTCTCCAGTAATCCTTATTTTTTACGGCTTTAGATATTTCATTTTTTATTTAATTTATTAAATTGATGATTCCGCAGTATCTAAGAGAAAAAAAAGTGGTATGTATACATGGAAAATCCATTATTCAGCCTGGCAGCACTTACTTGAAGTGGGGGTAATGCGTCTATGAATGTAATCAAACGGAATAATGAATGAGACATTTTTCCTTTACAAAAAACGTTGTATTTTCAAAAAAAAACTCTCGGACTTAATTTTCAATTTTTGCTACGATGCTAAAACTGAAACGCGCACTCCGTTGGTGTAAACTCAGTATACTTGTAGAGTTATTTCGATTTGTATGTCGGACAAATATTAATATTTTACATTTTTTACTCATAGTAATTAATAAAATAATACTTGATATATGAATAAGTGAACTTATGTGTCAACAATTGTGTAAAAGTGCTAAAAATGAAAGTCAGCCCGCCCGGTGGCCTGATCTGGACCCAGGTTGTTATATGATGACCAGCTTGAGGGACATGGAGCCGAGCCCAGGAGACAGGCATCTCTCCCGCTCTGTTGTTCAGGATTATTGTTTCTGGTTCCAGAAGTAGGTTCCAGCAAGGCGGGCTGGGGAAGTGCGCAGGGAGGTGATGTGCAGACAGGTGGGGGGTCTGCAGCCGGGAGCGGAGATAAAGAGCTCTACACTGATGTGGACATATCCTATCCCGACATCAAGCAGGAGTGTGAGGAGTACTCCAGGAGGGCCGAACAGCGCACTGGTGAGCGGTTTATTTCCTTGGATTATGACAAAACATGTCATACCAAACTTTCACATTCATTCATTGCCCTGGCCACATAAACTAGGCACCGTGTACAGTGAATTTGCAAAAAAATTACAAGATTGCTTGAATTTTGGGAAAAACGTTTTCGATCTGGAGATGTTGATAGTTTTGTGATACCAAATCCCTTTTTTATCGTATTGAAATAAATTCTTTTAAAAAAAGGGGTATGACAGAGAAGGCTTTTGTTATATTCATGTAGAAATGAATATAATGATTTTCATTCGACTATATGATAAATAATAATCAGAAACTAAATTTTCCGCACTTAAATTATTTACTTTTGTGGAGGTGGATGAGCCCTCCGGTTTAGGTTGAGTTAATGCGGTGTTGATGGTGTAAAGTCACGATGGTTTTACAGAATTTATTGAATTGCAAAAGTAAAAGTTATAAAGAATACAGTAGGTACGAAGGTTATAAGTGAAAGCGAAAGTGACTTCCGCTATATGAGCCTTTCACTAGGGAAGTGAGATAGTCTGCTCTGGAGCCTACCGTTTTTATAGTTGTTGTGGACAAAGGACTCGGCGTATTATGACTTCGTCTTACTCGGCCGCTCGTGTGTGTAATATGTAGTCTGGTCAGCAATGTGAGTTTATCCGCTCTTCATGCCCTCTAGCAATTCTCGCCTTTGTCCTCGTTCGTTGCCCTCGCTTCCATTGTCGTTCTTTCCCGAATTCAGCGTTCTGATTTCGACCGTTGTACCGAGAGCGACGGCTTTTCGTGTTTAGGTGCTGATGTACTCGGTACCTCCTTACTCGTGTATATACATCGTCTTTGACCGCCACACTCTAATGAAAACAGTATCCCCTCACTAGGAAAATCATGTGTGGAGGTGGGCACGTTTTACAAAAACATTCTTACAATAACATTGTTTAAAACTCTTGGGTTTAGACTGTTGTGTGCTTTGATATTTATAAGAATTTTTGTAATGGTGCGTGAATAATTTTTTTGCATAAATTTGCCAGATTTTCGCAATATCGAAATCTTTGAATAATTATTTTAAGCTCGTTCGATTTGGCATATTAATTATTACTTTTAGTATAGCCTTTTGTGCTCTAAAAGTTTTTTAACATGTGTGTAGGCTCCCCATCCTATTATGCCATATTCTAATATTGTTTGACAGAGTGCAAAGTATACATATACTTTTTAATTCTTTTTGACTTACCATGTTTCGTATTTTTCGAAAAAAAAAGTTTCGAAAATTTTTTCGAAGTGCACTCAATACGTTCCTATTTAAATTTACATCGAAAACTACTCCTACGCCTTTTCATGATCAATACAGGTTGTGTCTTCATAAGGTTTTTGGGACAGTTGTGTATTTGTAAAACAGTCTCTTCATTTAATTTCCCTCGTTGTGTAATGCTGAACGTTGTGTATTTTTTGCTGATATTTAGCATTAGAGAGTTTGTTTCTTACCATTGTATCACATCGCTCAATTCATTTTCAACTCTTGGAATAAGCTTTGTTCAATCTATCACGGTATCATCGGCGAAAGTATTTATGTTCCCGTTAGTTTTAGATTACAGAGGTCGTTCATGTATAATAAGAATAACATTGGACCGAGAATACCATATTTCATTGTTTCTTAAAGGTATATCAAATATATGTGAATAGGGAGGCAAAATAAACTTATGTATAATGTTTCCAAGTGTAGGGCCCAAAAAACTATTCTATCGACCAAAATCTAAAGCGAAGGATCTCGGCATTAGATTTGTGAGCACCCTGTTATTTCACTATCACAAAGAGTCGATCAGTGGTAATGCATTGAGAATGCCAAAGTGAAAGTAGAAAATAGTTTCTTAGATATCCCTACATGAGAGGATGCGGGCATTATCCTTGGCTTTACTCAATCGTGTTTCTCCAGGGTATGCTTGGCTAGAATAGTTTAATGACTAGAATGAATATGTATTCGATTGTTGCTTGGTATGATCGATAATCCTAAAATTATGCCGAGTATTGGTTTGTATGTTTCTGTTAATTACCTTAGACAGCGTCAGCATAGATTGTTTCACATTCCAATGTACAGGACCAACCTGCCGTTGGGCTATGCCTGTTCGGAAAGCTAATGCTATGCTGAACAATACATTAATCTGTTCCATATCTCTGAGAGAGTTATTGCGAAATATTCACAAACTAAGGGAAAACAATTATCGAGAGTATTATGACTGATTTAGCAATTTGGATAAATCATCTTTATGTTTTATTACAATTAACTTCGAATTTTTTTACCTTCTTACATAAATTCACAATCTAGTTCCTTTGCTTTTCTCTTTGTTTTCCACACAAGATTTTTATTATATGGCGTCGTGGCTTCTCCAATAAAGATATCTAAATAGCTCTTATCCTCCTTTTCGACCGTGTTAATCTGTTTTTTCAGGTTTAATGTGTGGAAATATTATAAAATATACTGGCCATTGCCAGCTGTCATTGCGCGCTATGTGTCAAACTTTTTACCGAAATTTCGCTTTATTATTTATTGTTTTGATGAAACTGTATTGATATTTTTACGAAAAAAACTATTTCAGTGAAAGTGCAATTCGCAAGCTTCCAAATGTGACGGAAGAACAACGTGGCGCAGGAATGTTAGGCGAAGAGTGCCAAATATATAAAATTACCAATGTCAAAGTAGGAATTTTATTCGGTTCTAGGAGAAGCGTGATAGAAGTGGTATGAGATAAAGCGTTTGTTCCGGACGGGAACGCGCAAAAATATGGGGTGATTCCACCGCCTTACGGTCAGGTCAACCTGATGGCACCGATATCGCAGATTCTCAGACGAAAGCGAGATCGTATAAAAATTCGCTGAGAATCTTAGAGCGGTCCAAAGGCTGAAGCAGGAGTCGAGTAGAGAAGAAGAGAAAGTCGCAAGTAGATCTGGAGGTGAACGCAGGAGCAGAATTGAATTCTGGGTTCCTGCGCCACGTAATTTATTTCATCAAAAAATCAGGGCCCGCACGCCCAGGCGCATTTTCAACGACCAGTCAGAGGTCGGCATTTCGGAAACCGACGACACCGACCTCTGTCTGACGGCGGGATCACTACTCATAATTCGAGTCGCAGCTCTATGAGCAGTGGTCCCGTATTCAAAATATTAATAAACATGTAACTAAACATTCT
Organism: Agrypnia vestita; assembly: GCA_016648135.1. Lineage (NCBI taxonomy): Eukaryota > Metazoa > Arthropoda > Insecta > Trichoptera > Phryganeidae > Agrypnia > Agrypnia vestita. The sequence continues at coordinate 5,596 of JADDOH010002278.1, forward strand.
ACTATAGTTATAACATACTATTTTTACACATTTATATTTTATCTTTCTTTTGTTTCAATAACAAATGTCTCTCAGGTTCATCCTTCATGGAGATAATCGGTAAAAAGGGGGCCAGACTCGCCAAGCTGGGTGCAATAATTTCGTATATTTGGTCTCTCTGGCGAGCCTGGCTACACAAATTCAATATTTTTTCTACATAAAATTATGTAAAGCCATATACAAGTGATTGCGAACAAAATCATATTAATTTTTACATTTTATAATTTTTGTATAAAAATGGCGACTTCGGCACGGTACCGATGTCGCAAGAGGGTACTGAATTGTGTTTGATAAAAATGGCGACTTTGGCACGGTACCGATAAAATGGCGACTTCGGCACGGTACTGATGTCGCTAGAGGGCAAAACCGATGCCCCCGGACTGTGGCGATACCGTAATGCAGTCGCCCAATATTACGATTTGGGAAGATTAAAATCTTTTTCAAGAATCAAATCATGCCGCCGCGATTTCTTCTTACATCGCTTACAACATACACAAAAACATTTTTAACAACAAAATTAATCCGATAACGACCTCCCAGTGATGTCAAAAATAAACTTTAAAAAACATACATACAAAAATTACAATAAATAACTTCGGTTATTTTTAATAAAAAATGCGTCGAGCGCGCTAGGCATACCCAAAGGGTTTTATTTATTCTTGCCCATCTGCGCGCTCGCGCTCACAATTCATGTGATAAAAAATGCAATAATTAATTCTAAAAAATCAAAATACAAAAAAATCACTTTTTTTTCTTTAATAAAATGTTCATCAGTGCCAACATTTGGAGATTGGTAAAAAAGGCCCGATTAAGGGCCACCGGTTTTTTCTTGTCCGACACAGCGTTAATGCAGAAAGTAGGAACATTATTAATTATAAGCATTATAAGTAGGGATTACAAGCAATAGCGCCGCTTTGCATGCGACATAAGTACAAGGTAACTACGAGAGAGTCAAATTAATATATACTTAATATATCAACTGTTTGGTTCACTATGATCAACAACCATTTAACAGTTTAGAAGCCGTAAAGAAAAATCTTAAACAAAAAATGGTACTAATTATATAGTTTAATACTGACCGCAGGGATCCGAACAGAATTTTTCATTGTTTGGAAATAAACACAAACTTGAATACTTTCAACATTGAAGTTTAGTCAGTACATAAGTTGCTGTTAAATGATAAATATTTAATTTGCAGGTCTCTTGCGAATACAAGATTCTTGCATGGAAAATTCGACTGCGTCTTCTTCTGTCTCTGGAAATCAGCTGGAACCGGAGACAGCTTCCAACCTTAACAGATCCTCAAGCAGTTGCACGCTTACCACCGCTGATAAGAAGATGTTTTCATGCTTGCAGTGCAATTATTCGTGCAATCGAAAGTCACACTTAAAAACACATGCTCTTACGCACTCTGGAGAAAAACATTTTTCATGTTCGCAGTGCAATTATTCGTGCAATAGAAAGTCAAGTTTAAAAAGACATGCTCTTACGCACTCTGGAGAAAAACTGTTTTCATGTACGCAGTGCAATTATTCGTGCAGTCTAAAGTCAAATTTTAAAATACATGTACTTAACCACACTGGAAAAAAACTATTTTCATGTTATCAGTGCAACTATTCATGCAATACAAAATCGCACTTAAAAAGCCATACTCTTACGCACTCTGGAAAAAAACTGTTTTCATGTTTGCAGTGCAATTATTCGTGCAATCATAAGTCAATTTTAAAAACACATGCTCTTACGCACTCTGGAAAAAAACCGTTTTCATGTACGCAGTGCAATTATTCATGCAGTCTAAAGTCAAACTTAAAAGCACATGCTCTTACGCACTCTGGAGAAAAACTGTTTTCATGTTCGCAGTGCAATTATTCGTGCAATCATAAGTCAAGTTTAAAAACACATGCTCTTACGCACTCTGGAAAAAAACCGTTTTCATGTACACAGTGCAATTATTCAGGCAATCGAGAGTCAAACTTAAAAACACATGCTCTTACACATTCTGGAGAAAAACTGTTTTCATGTTCGCAGTGCAATTATTCGTGCAATCGAAAGTCAAGTTTAAAAACACATGCTCTTACGCACTCTGGAGAAAAACTATTTTCATGTTCGCAGTGCAATTATTCGTGCAATCATAAGTCAAATTTAAAAACACATGCTCTTACGCACTCTGGAGAAAAACTGTTTTCATGTTCGCAGTGCAACTATTCTTGCAATGATAAGTCAAGTTTAAAAACACATGATCTTACGCACTCTGGAGAAAAACTATTTTCATGTTCGCAGTGCAATTATTCGTGCAATCATAAGTCAAATTTAAAAACACATGCTCTTACGCACTCTGGAGAAAAACTGTTTTCATGTTCGCAGTGCAATTATTCGTGCAATCATAAGTCAAGTTTAAAAACACATGCTCTTAAGCACTCTGGAAAAAAACCGTTTTCATGTACACAGTGCAATTATTCAGGCAATCGAGAGTCAAACTTAAAAACACATGCTCTTACACATTCTGGAGAAAAACTGTTTTCATGTTCGCAGTGCAATTATTCGTGCAATCGAAAGTCAAGTTTAAAAACACATGCTCTTACGCACTCTGGAGAAAAACTGTTTTCATGTTCGCAGTGCAGTTATTCGTGCAATTATAAGTCAAATTTAAAAGTACACGTACTTAAACACACTGGAAAAAAACTTTTTTAGTGTTCGCAGTGCGGTTATTCGTGCAATCAGAAGTCACACTTAAAAACACATGCTCTTTCGCACTCTAGAGAAAAGCTGATTTCATATTCGCACTGCAATTATTCATGCATTAATAAGTAAAACTTAAAAAGGATGTGTTCTAACGCACATTCGATAGAAACGTTTCATATTCGCAGTGTTATTCTTGCAATCAGAAATCAAGTTTGCTGCCAGCGCCATACTGCGCGAATCTTCCGCCACGTCTCTTCCTTCCCATCAAATTGCCAAAGCAATTTTTTTTTAATTCTTACCAACATCTTGCAAAACTTTGTTAACAGCTTAAACGCAATGGATCAACCGAACGTCCGCGTGGTATGTTTTAAGCCCTTATTATGTTGAAAGAAATGTAGCGGCGTTCCGCGACGGAAGATGAAAGTTGCTCCGGCCTAGATGTACATTTGCGTCAGCTCACTGAAGAAAATATTTTCTCTTTCACAGTGCAATTTTTCGTAATCGTAAATAACACTTAAAAATATATATATACTTTCACACACTGGGGGGTTAAATTTCTTTTATTCACAGTGCTCTTATGAGTGCAATCAATCAGAAAGTATTTTTTTAATGAACTGCATTTTTAAGGAATAAGCTGTACATATGTTTGAAAAACCATTTTGTGTTTGAATCACCAAAATATTTTATATTGTATATATATACTATGTCTGTTTTTAATAAAAATCTACACCGTTTGTCTTATTCAACTCAAATTTTGTATACTTATGCTTTAGGACCCTCCTCTTTTACCCCTTCCCCTCCCCATGATATATTTTCAATGCAAATCTGTACTATTCGACCGATCGGTCTCAACATTTGGAAACGTTTTCTTTAGGAACAGGCAGGTAACATAGGTGATATTTCCCTCCTTCCCTTCTATCCCTTTCCATCTCCTGATATATTTTCAATGCAAATCTGTACCGTTTGACCGATCGGACTCAAAATTTGGAAACTTATTCTTTAGAACTAGGTAGGTAATATAAACGACATTTTCTCTTCCTTCTCTACCCCACCCCCTACCCCAGATATATTTTGTGTACAAATCTACACCGTTTGACCGATTGGACCCAAATTTTGCGTACGTATTCCCGGCGGTAAAAAATATCCCACATTTCTTCCCTAGACATCCTATACGTCCCAGCCATGATTAAATGGAAACATTTATTTAATTAAAGGTTTTCCAAGGAACCTTTGTTTTCCCCACAAATTTATTTTCAACTTAATGTTAACCCGTGCAACGCCGATACGAACAACTAAAATATTAATATAATTATATTTTCCAAAAACATTCTTTTTAATTTAATTAGATTTTAATCGCATACTTTTATACTCGTAATAGACTTAAAAATACAAAAATATAAATAAAAAAAAAACATTTGTAAGCAATTTTGTGAAATTTTATTTTAATAGTGATTTATTTTAGTTTAACAATCATTTATAGTACGAACATAAGTGAAAAGATGTAAACTAAATCATTTTTAGTTTCTGGGTAACACCCGCTCCTCCGAATTAGTCCGCTATAGCGGCCCTCGCAGTCCAGTGTCCATACCAGAAGTTCCGGTACGATTCCCACTGAGGTCACAACACAGGTAGCTGATAGTAAGGAGCTTCTAGTCGTGTAAGCATATGGTAAGTATGAGGGCTGAGGTTGCTTTGGTGGTTGAACTAGTGAACTGTTTCGATGGTCCCTACGTAAACTCGGATATCTACCAAAACTACTTTTTTTACTTTTTTGTACTAACACATAGAGAATACCTACTCTATTAATGTATATTATAGAAATCTCACAGAGACGAAACTGTATTTCTTATGGAAAAGTAGGTATAGAAGTCATTTGGGTGTACATAGGACTTGTGGTTGGCCTATCTTATGGTTGGCTTAAGTGATCACTTACCTATTTTCCCATAAGAAATAAGTAGTTTCGTCTCTGTGAGATTTCTATAATATACATTAATTGATTAATAATGTCTCTGTGACATAAATCCAGCACTGTTCTGAAAGATTTGAACAAACTCAAAATATTCTGAATACCTACTCTTCTCCGGAATATAGATTAAAAAATGTTAGTAAATACCAGTGCAGTGGAAGACGTGACTTTTTTTGTAAACGTATTGTTACGGACTGGACGGGACAAGACCTGATAATACCGTCAGGCAACAGAACTCTCGAGTTCTGCAGTTGACGCAACCGCGTCACATAAAGGATAGAAACCTCTGCTGTGAGTGAAGTAGGGCGGAGACAGTATTCTCCACAAAGGTCCCTTTCAGGGCCGCTGCCGATCGCCGCGACCCGGTTGGAGTACCGTGCCGAGGATGGCGCGCGAGTTTTCGATCGGGACGGGGCGTCAGGCGGCGGCAGCCGAGAAAGGGGGGAGCGAATTGAGAGGAAGTAGCCTCATAAAATCACATCTCACTGGGAGCAATGAAAATGCAGGTACGACATGAGCTGAAATGTATATGTTTTTTATTGAGAAACGTTATATGAAAATCTTAATTTTCAGATTTTTTAACATCTCAGAGTTTTCTAAAAATTATGGAATTTATTGAATTGTTTCAGAGATCTTAATGAGACTGAATCACAATTGTATGTAATAAAAATGTCGCATTTCATTGCTCCAAATAGAGGAGAGAAGGCGGGAAGTGATTTTATTCCACACATAAAGAGCATTGATACCCTGTTGTGATGAATAGATATTTGATTGACAACCGGGTATCATCATCATCAGCAGTTGGTCGCCCCCGACCCCGTCGGGGATGAATACCGTGTCTAAGTCCGTAACCTGGGCGACAGGTCTGGAACTCGCAATTAAAATAATGAATCGAGAGAAATTATGCTCTCGGAAAGTAAAATTACGCCTCGCTTTGAACAAACAAATGTATTGTACAGCGTGATCCAGACATGTCTTTCATACTGGCATAATATTGTACTATAAACGCTTATGAATATCTCTCATTTCAGAATTTGGAATTCCTTGTTGAAATCCAGGAGCTTGACAGAATTGCATCATGACTGTATGTAAAAACGGAGTGTCACATTTTATTGTTCAATACACACTGCACGATATAGTCAGTTATCGGCAGTTGTATGATAAAAACACATTTTTTCTGATAATTGAAATTTCACTGGAAATCAATCAAAGTGAGATTACAGCTCTCACAGACACCAAATCAACCTGAAACCTTTTTTATAGTGTTCCCAGCGAGAATACTTCTTAAGTTGATGTACTTTTACGCATGTAAAGGTAGGTGATATTTCTCCCTTCTCCCTTTCCCCACCCTCTCCCTAATATATTTTCTGTGCAAATCTACACCGTTTGACCGATCTTTCCCAAATTATGCATACTTATTCATTCATTAGGACCCGCCGGATAACAAACACTCCCCCCCCCCCTTTACCCTATTATTTCTAACTAAATTCTTAACCCGAGCAACGCTGGGTACGAACAGGTAGCAATTATTTATAATTATTTTAATAATAAAATTAAAAATAATTATTTTTCCTTTTAATTTTTTTCCCTTTATTTTAAAAGCTTCAACAGTCCAAGAAGCGCAATAACTGAAGCCGTTACAATATAAAAACACCCAAGATCTGGTAAATCACAAAGATTTATACCTCACCGGTAATCGATCCCGGAACCCTCGGTATGAGACGCCAGTGTCATGCCCACCGGGCTATGGGGGCCGCTTTTTTAATTTAAAATTTATTATACGGCGTGTCTCATAGCTAGTAGCAATACTTACGTTACGAGTACGACTGTTCACTATAAGAGGGGGTTATAATTAACAATTAGGAGTTCAATGATTATATATGTTATCACTTTTTGTTAATAGTGGAACAATAAAAAAAGCATAAAGGTACTGATACACATGCTCATTAGTGGCACGTGAGCATGCGCAGTATTGACCTTCTTTAGCCCTTGCTTATTAGTAGCATGTGTGTACGCACATTGCTAGTAATGAGCATGCTCATTAGTGGCATGCTCAAAAATCAAACGCCGGTTGATTTATGAGCACGCTAATGTCATTCACCATGAGAAGGGGTATCTTTTGAGCATGTGTGAACAGGCTTGCTTATTATGAGCATGCTAATGTCATTAGCGGCTAGTATCGATTATTAATGCGATCTTCTCAGTCTGTGACAGATGAAATAAATATGGCGCGTTGGGAAGGTTACGAAACATTACTTTTCGTGACTTATTATAGGAATCACGAATGCCTGTGGAATACTCGGTCACCGCTATGTAAAAATAATATAGCAAAAAATATTTTTTATGAAACTTTATTAAAGGACATGAATGATTTAAATCTTACAATTAAAATTATAAAAATCAAAATCAAAAAAGTTCGGATGGAAACTTGGGAACAATTTTGATTTATGGTTTCTCTTGATTATGATTTATGGTTGATTTATGGTTTTTCTATTTCAGTTTGAACAGTTTCAATTTTGAACTAGAGTTCCTCTCTATTATATGACAAGAGCATGCCATTAATAAGCATGTGTGTTTGATTGTTAACTTTGAGCATGCATATTATGCACATTCGTTCATGATAACGAGCATGCCAGTAATAAGCATGTGAATCTATCTGTACATGAATACATATGAAAAATAGATGTATCCTGGAACTTAGAAATAAAACATTAAAAAAAATCTTAAAAGTTTGGTCGTCATACTTAACCTTAGATAATGGTAGATATCCGTCAGCGTCCACCATTTATAGCTTTGCTTTCTATTTGTGGAATATCTTGTGTTGACACAGACCTAAAGACATGAATCGATTGTAAAACAGTTCATTAAGCGTTGCATATTAATATTTATAGTGGTGTACACGGGGTGTCCCAACACTTGTATTCTACCAATTACAATAAAAGTACCTATTTAATTTTAATTTAAAACGATCCAACATCTTATAAGGCCCTATTTTGTAGCGAAATGCAAAGCAAGAATATCAAAATCCGATAAAATCCCACAGCTGTATTGTGACCCTAGTGGAAATCGGACCCGGAACAACTCGCATGGAAATCCACCGGGCTCGAGGGCCGCTATTGCGGACTAAGGGCCGAATATTTCAAGTTGGATCAAAGTAAGAGTTCGTTCAAAGCATAGAATTTTGCGTTCTCCACTAATCGGACGAGCCGTTTCCTTAAAAATATATGCTTTAAACGAACTTTTATTCAAATCCAACATGAAACAACCGGACCTTATTTGGACAAGCCATCCAAAATCAAGAAAAATGCTCATATGTGAAGTGGTCTTCTTTACATGTTATTGCATTGTACATGTTAAATGAAACATACTCCGTACAAGTAGTGTTAATCCGAGGTAGGTACTGAAAATATCGCTTGTAAAAATATTCGGTAGGAGACGCTGGCCGTGTCCTGACGTACGTCTAGCCGCTATCTTTTAAAGCCCGCGCGGTGGCATCTCCAAGGTTACAAATTCTGACAGTAGCTTCTCGGCCGACATTTCATTTAAACCATTCAAGATGTAACGATTGAAAAGTCCGGGTAGACTGCGGCAAAATTGCTATCCGGTAGGTGTTTATATGATTTAAGCGCGACATTTATCAATTCCAACATTGCAAGTCAAAATATAAGATAACCTTGTATGTTTCAGGACTTTATTTTTGATGACCTTATGATCTGATCATTCTTTGTGCATCATATAAAGATGCAACGGGATCTTACTCATATACTACCCATGGAGGGCGATAGCTGTGTTAATTTCGACGTGCTTGGATCCATCACCATAAATAAGAGGTAGAAGCTTGTTCACGTAAGACCGGCGAAAGCAAGCATGCTTGGGAGTTGCATTACCCGGAGACGCAATTCCACAACTAAATCAACAGGACTAGATCAATATCCACGTCGGGGGAAAATTCCAGTTGCTATGGTATTCTTCCGCACAGGACCCATTTCAATGGTCTCTCCGAGCGCGAGACATGAACACAAAAACAATGGTTTACAAGTGTGTATAACAATAGAAATGTGGGTCAAGTGATTATGAATGAAAAAGGTAATTAGTGTAGACATACATCGGACCCCATTAAAATTCTGAGAACTGGCGGTGGGCGGAGCGAGAATTTAATTACCATCGCCGCCATCTTGCAAACTTTCAATGTATATGTGCGTCATTGTTTTCTTTCATTAATATTTGTAAATGCATATTTACCTACGGTGAGTCACCCGCCGGGGCAAGCGCCCGCCCCCCCTCTGCCAGGCGCCGGCGGGGATGGTGGTCCCGCTCGCCGCGAGTACCACGGATGACTCACCGCGCTAGAATTGGATAATGAAATGTACCGCGGCCCGTACATGGATAAAAATTGTTTATTCTCGAAGGCCGCGGTGACTGATATTTTACCTTTTATGTTGAGAATGTGTTAAATAATTGTATTGGTTTTCGCTCACATTTTTATCTGACAATAGGTCATTAATGTTATTGTATATATGTCAATTTCATGTAATGTCTTATTTTAATGCTTCTCCGCGGCCGAGTATTTCTTGAATAAACAGTAACCTAGTCCCGAAGGCCGCGGTGATTAATGTTTTGACCTTTAGATTTATATTTGTATTTGTATATACCTACGTTGTATGTACCTTGGATATTTCCTATGTTGTAAAACCATCTGTGCGTTGTATTTAAATTTTGTATGTAAATAGTTGTAACTTGTATTTTATATTGTTTATTGTGTTAATAAACGGGGGTTTGGCGGTCTTTTAATTTCGAAAACTGATTGGAAATAAGAGGGTCTGGTTATTTAATCCGAAGATAGGCAGATTCCCTTGCCCAGTATGACTAGGGCTGCTATCATAATATATTTAAATTCATTTAATCATCTTTGGCAGTTTAATTGGTAAATGCGCAATAGATCCCATAGGTGGTCGTTCGACTGCCTGTACAAAACAGCGCAGTCGGCCGCCTTTTCCGTCCAATAACCAGCTCCGAGTTTTATGGACCGCACGTTAACGGTACGTGGCGCGACGGATGCTGTGTAACTCGCAAAACATCACCGAGATGAGTGATATTAAATTGAACCAAACCCGACATGTCGTATATCACCGCAATCGGCCTGTCATTTCCTATTAGATTTCGTCATAAAAATTGATATTGGATTAGTCTGAGAGGAGATACATCTTAAATTCGAAATCGCCCCTTCTAAGGTGATTTGCGAACGCTGACACATCCAGGCGTACCTGTCATAATGTAGTTCACACGCGGATGTGTCAGGCGTTCATTTTGGCATTTAAATGGCAAATGCACTCCTTTTCTTTCACGAGATATTCGTAAAAAACCGGCCAAAATTGGCCGCCGACGCCGACCGCTGCACGGTATCGCAGCGGCTTTCGGGTCGACCCGGCGGAGATGCGCGCGGTCCACCACGCGCAGCCTCTGGGCGAATGTAAGATGCATCTCCCCACTCTCACTAATCCGATTTCGACCGTTAAAATCCCGTTATTTATTTATGTCTACTTTAGGAGTATAAATAAAGGATGGTTTCGTGGCGGGCATCCTCAGTTTCCGAATACTTTTATACGTTGTCACTCTGCCCGTTCGCGAAGCCAAATTTTGTGAAAAACAGTGTTTTATTTTGCTAAGTACTAGACTTTTGTGTTTTTCTTTTAATTTAAATTCACCTTTTTGAATTAAATTCATTGGTCTTCGCGCGTGATAAAAATATTTACCACGGTGAATTGCTAATAACGCGAGGCGGAGACCCACCCTATTTGCCTATTTTTAATTCCGTGTGATAGCCAGAGGTTTTCAACATTTTAAAGAATTCAAAATAGTGTCGAGATTGGTGCGCAGCGCTTGTGCGTACCAAGGCCAAAAGCCTGTACTATAAAAATAGGACTAACTTGCTGGTGTCCTGGAATGGGGCTTAAACCAACGACCCCCAGATCACTAGGCGAGCATCATAACCAATACACCAACAAATTAATCTATTAGATATTTTTACTAATTTATGTACCAAATATGTTTATAAACTAAAATAAAGTCACTCTAAAAATATTATTTCATAATTTTTATATATTAATAAACAGTTTTTTTGGAAATTTAATAATATTGAAAAATATATACAATGTTCTCGTGATCTAAAAAAAGGAATTCTATAAGTTTTTTCTAATAAACAGATCGTTCGTTGAAAATTAGTTTATATATATATATATATATTTTTTTATTTTTTTTAACATACATAACATACCGTCAATAGGTCATTGATGACCGTAATAGATGGTCATTGATAATTGCACTGCGAACATGAAAACAGTTTTTCACCAGAGTGCGTAAGAGTATGTCTTTTTAAGTTTGATTTATTATTGCATGAATAATTGCACTGCGAACATGAAAACAGTTTTTCACCAGAGTGCGTAAGAGTATGTCTTTTTAAGTTTGATTTATTATTGCATGAATAATTGCACTGCGAACATGAAAACAGTTTTTCACCAGAGTGCGTAAGAGTATGTATTTTAAAGTGTGATTTTGAATTGCATGAATAATTGGCATGCGAACATTGTAAACAGTTTTTCACAGAGTGCGTTAAGAGTAGCTTTTTAAGTCTTATTTATCATTGCGATGAATCACTTGACCCCTGCCGAACAGGGAACAAAAGTTTTATCCACCCGACGGGTGGGAGATGATTTTTAAGTTGTGATTTGAATTGCATGAATAATTGACAATGCGACATTGAAAACAGTTTACCAGAGGTGCGTAAGGGTATGTATTTTTAAGTGTGTTTGAATTGCTGAATAATTCCAATGCGAACAGAAAAAGGTTTACTCAGTGTGGTTAGTATATGTATTTTTTAAATTCGACTTATTTCATTGCACGAATTAATGCAAATGCGAACATGAAAAAAGTTTTCACCAGACGTGAGTAAGAGTATGTATTGTAAGTGTTGTGATTTTGAATGCAGAATAATTGCAATGACGAACATGAAAAAGGTTTTACTCCAGTGTGGTTAAGTATATGTATTTTTAAATTAGACTTATCATTGCAAGAATAATTGCACTGCGAACATGAAAACAGTTTTTCACCAGAGTGCGTAAGAGTATGTATTTTTAAGTGTGATTTTGAATTGCATGAATAATTGCAATGCGAACATGAAAAAGGTTTTACTCCAGTGTGGTTAAGTATATGTATTTTTAAATTAGACTTATCATTGCAAGAATAATTGCACTGCGAACATGAAAACAGTTTTTCACCAGAGTGCGTAAGAGTATGTCTTTTTAAGTTTGATTTATTATTGCATGAATAATTGCACTGCGAACATGAAAACAGTTTTTCACCAGAGTGCGTAAGAGTATGTCTTTTAAGTGTTGCTTTTCAGTGCATGACTAATCTGCATGCGAACATGAAAAGTTGTCACAAGAGTGCGAAGAGTATGATTTTTACGTGTGATTTTGAATTGCATGAATAATTGCAATGCGAACATGAAAACAGTTTTTCACCAGAGTGCGTAAGAGTATGTATTTTTAAGTGTGATTTTGAATTGCATGAATAATTGCAATGCGAACATGAAAAAGGTTTTACTCCAGTGTGGTTAAGCATATGTATTTTTAAATTAGACTTATCATTGCAAGAATAATTGCACTGCGAACATGAAAACAGTTTTTCACCAGAGTGCGTAAGAGTAAGTCTTATTAAGCGTGATTTTGAATTGCAAGAATAATAGCACTGTAAACATGAAAAAATCTTCTTTTCAGCTACACTAAGCAATTCCGGCTTCTGTCCAGAGGCGGGCGAAGGTCCAGTTGAATTTTCCATTAAAGAATCTTGCATTCTCAAGAGATCTGCAAAGTTTTAGGTAAGGTTAGGTTTGGTTATTTAATTTTATTACAAATTTATTTTTAGGTCACGTTATGTTACGCTGCTTTTATTCTGTAGTTGACTGCGTGAAGTATTTATTAAATATTTCGTGAAAAACTTGTTTAATATAATTACTTGTTCAATTAAAACCGTGTGTGTAATGCAGCATAATGTTTTCTTGCCTTGTAGTACTTACTTCACACAAGGTGAATCCATAGATAAATTCTCCATTCAATCAATATTTATCTGCTGTCTACGGTAAAGCGTCATTATGTCATAGACAAAATATGTAACTGTCGATTGTATTGACTTGTATGGCATAAATTGTCGATTTGTATGGCATAAATGTAAAATTATGAACTGTGATAACTTTTTAAATAAATTTTTGAGTATCATTTATGAAATCAGAACACTCGACTGCACGTGTGACAAAAAACAAAAATTCCCATTAGAGGTGTGTTTATTCTAAAAAGCCTTTTCGAAATCTGGTAACCTCTGTTTAGACATCTTTCCATCTTTAAAGTTACTTCCTGTGTGCGCATTTAATATCTCTGAGAATGAATCAATAACGAAGCAACTTCTCACCGGCGCGCTGGTCGGCTCTCCTGGAGCACTCCTGCTTGATGTCGGGATACGATATGTCTATATCAGCCCAGAACGCTTCATCGCCGCTCTCGGCGGCAGACCCTGGCTCGGGCTTGACGTCAGGAACATCTTGGACAGCACGGCTCATGGTCCTGGCACCCTCTATCTACGACGAGAAGCAATTAGCAAATGGCGTTTGTCAAACGACCGCCGACTGGAAGTGGGTCGTTAATGAACGAACTGTTATTCTTGAACAGTTTACTGAACGAACGAATGGTCCAGTTCATTTTAGTGAACTAGTTTTCTTTATGTACTATGTATGTACTCGTACATTCGATAACCTTCGAGTGTGTATACTTTGTAGTGTTCGCTTTGAAATGAAGTGTATTATTTAAGTATATACTTTCAATAAATCTGAAGTGTGTGTAGTTTGTAGTGTGCACTACACTTCAAAAGGTGTGAAGTGTACATTTCAATGTAATGTAGTACTGCAGTGTAGAAGTGACTACAGAGCGGACCCATCACTACTATATAGTACATCAGGTCAAAAAGTGATTTTATTATTTTAAAATGATATATATAACATTATGCACCATGTGCGGTATTTATTAGGGATGGGCGTTGAATGGACGGACTAGTTGAAATCAACCGCTGACGTTGCGTCGACACGTCGACGGTTTACGTTAATCGCATGGACTAGTTGAATTCGTAGACGGTGGACGGCGGACGCCGTGGGCGGTGGACGTTCAACGTAGTGCAAAGCAATGAGCGAGAGCGAGACAAAACGTCTCCGTTTATTTCTCTCTCATCTCTCGGTGTCGACTTGTAGACGCCATATACGGCTCGACGGGTAATTTCATTTCAACTCTAAAGTACACCACCATAGAGTGCAGATCTGTGTACACGAACTATGAAAGAGACTTGAAATTTTAATGCATGCGTAGGGTGAGATAGGCTTAATAAGCTATTATCTATTCTTTTTTACTTGATTTGTGCGATGTGTACGTGCGACGTGCACGTGCGACGTTTCGGTGAATTTCCGATTTTGCGCTGTATAAAATAAAACAATTCTGTTAAATTATTTTATTTTTTATTTAACTAATATTCTACTGCTTACACCTGATATTGTTGTGTACACCTACTTCTTTCTTTATTATATATAGAAAGAATTATACAAAACAATATGTAAAAGCCTATAATGTGCGTAAACAAATAAATAATAAAATATTTATTTTTACATTATATGTAAAAATAAGCACAAGTAGCGGTTTTACTTTCCCCGAAACTATATTCCTTCGAACTTCTGTAAATTTAAAAAATTAACGTAATAAAAATAGCCAACGGTTGAGCCGTCGAGAAGCGTCGCGTTGAACCGTAGACAGTTGACCATCGTCCCGATGTTTAGATAGAACGTCCGCGTAACGAAGTTGACGCGTCAACTAGTTGACGAATTCAACTAGCTGATCGTCTCGTCGATGGACGGACGTGGACGGTCTCGTTTCGTCGACGGTAAATACGTCGACGACCCATCAATAGTATTTATCTTCCATGATTTCAACTCCATCTTGCCGAAACCTTAAAAGTTACAAAGCTAACGTGGAAAGAGTCTATATTCCTCTATATTCATCTGGTAGTAACAAATATAACGGATGCCTACAGTTCCAAGATGTCACTGGAATACACGAAAAAACAAAGAAAACATAAATAAAAGGCATGTGAATTTTAGAAAATGAAAGAATCGTAGTTTCTGGTTATTTATTTCACAAAGTGTTTTTCCTCTCTCCTGTAAAATTTTGTTTTTGCATATAGACGCTTTTTATAGGGACGTCTTTAAAACTCGATCCTACCCGCCACCTCTCGCTGGAGATAATTCTTGTTGGATTAAGGCCTCGGACACGAGCGTCAATGCGCCACAGTAGTAAGAGGCGCCGGCCACGATATAAATAAGCTCGCTACTCTGCCGTCAATACTCGCCTCACTGCGTAATGACTGTTCGGCATTTTATAATGTTACAGTAAAGGAACACTTAAGATGTCTCAATAACAATAATTTTTCTGAATTCGTAGACCATGTTTTGGAAATAGGCCGCACGTTTAAAAAAGAAAACGATAACGAGTTTCTATATGTCAATAATAGAGCCTTGGATTTGGTAACTTACAAATACTAGAAATCAAAAAATTTTTGTACGCCAAGTCAAGATAATTAATAACAAGATAAATTTTATGAATAGCCCTTTACTTGATATATTCCCCATTTTGGTGTCCACATATGGATTACCCCCATCAAAACTGTAGTCAGGCCCCCGTTCAAAAATTAATTTGTTTGCTAGAATAAGTAATAGAAAGTTAGTATGCGTCCATCCAATGCAAGTCTAAAAACCTATAAATTTATTAATATTGAGTATTTCTTAATTATCTTCGTACGAATTCAAGATAATGAAGTAAACTTCGTACGTATAAAAAAACATATTATGTTATCATATTCATTAAGACTTTGTTTCCCTAGGACATTAAAAACGATTTATTTGGCCGAGGCCTGTCGCTCAATGCTTATATTTTCTTCATAATTATTAAAAAATGTTGAGTTTATTACTTTTATATAAGGACAAAGGTTCTATCTAAGTTATCGCCCTAAAAAATTGCAGTATATCACATGCATTCTGATATAAATGAATAACAAAAACCCACATTTTCGCAATTAACGTCGAAAAATGGATTTGCAGTGAATGTGCTGCCTTAAGAAGACATGGAAAACGTACTGCAAACGATTAGAATATAAGTTATAGCCTTTTATCATTTTAAAAGGAGCTTTTATGATTTTTTATAATCTCCGTAAATTTTGATAACCGATCATGTTACGTTTTTTTACATCAATATCCAATAAATAAAAATTATAATAATTTTTAGAAAAACTAACCCGTAAAAACCAAGTTTTTATTTTACTCCCTTTCTTTGTAAATTAATTTTACCATCATGCAATTAAATAATTGATTGACTGAAAATGAAACATGTCTAGGAAAATATCTATGTCAATATTTCCTCTTATGTTCCTTTTGGCGAATGAAAATCTTAACAATTACCTAAAGACGAATTAAAACATATAAGTAACATAGCACTAAACTTACGAGAATTTAATATATTTCTAAAATGTCACATGTTTTGAGCTTTGATAAGATACTTCATGCTTTGATGATTAAATTCTAAAAACATTTGTCAGTCAATTTAATCAATATTTTGATAGATTCAAATATCAGCAATATTGTACCTTATGAATTTCCAGCGTAAAATGATTTAAAGTATTCAGAATCATATTTGAGTAATCTAGAAATAAATTATTATTTGATTTCTTTCCAAAAAACCGAAGTGTGCTGTTATCTGTGAACCAATTGTCATAAATTTTCGAAATTCTTAGTGAAGTACATATTATACCTACCGACGGAATAATTCAAATTTTAATTCAATTCAATTCAATTCAATTCAATTTATTTCATGATAATATGTACATGACAAACAAAATGTTTAAGGCATACATATTAGGAAGTACATATAACAAAAATGAAAATATTTAATAAATTAAAAATAACATAAAACCTGGTCAAAGGTGTAGGAGAATCCCGCTTCGGAAAACCCCCTCAGACACATGGAATATATCAATACCCAAAGCGATTTTGTTCAGCATAGCTGTGGCTCTTCCAACAGGCATAACCATCGGCAGGTTGGTCCTGTATATTGGAATGTAAAACAATCTATGCTGACGATGTCTAGTATAATTATCAGGAACATACAAACCAATGCTCTGCATAATTTAGGATTATCGATCATACCGCGCAACAATCGATAAAAATGTGTAATCAAATACACATTCCTTCTAGTCTCTAGACTATTGTAGCCAAGCATACCCTGGAGAAACTCGGTTGGGTAAAGCCAAGGATAATGCCCGTACTCTCTCATGTAGAGATATCTCAGAAACTTCTTTTGGACTTTCTCCACCATAAGAGAGTACTTGCCCTCATGTGGCCCCCAGATCATCGAGCCACTCTCGAGTCTACTCCGCACCAAGGAGTTGTAAAGAGTTCTGAGTACGCGGGTATTCTCGAAAACCCTGGCAGTACGCAGAACAAATCCTAACATTCTCAAAGCATTACCACTGATCGTCTCTATGTGATCGTGAAATGTTAGGTTGCTTACAAATCTAACACCTAGATCTTTAACATTTGATGTTCTTGTCAGATTTTGATCGTTCATTTTGTAGCGAAAAAATAGAGTTTTTTGGGCCCTAGTGAAGGATGTAACCGAACACTTGGAAACATTAAACAAAAGTTTATTTCGTCTTCCCCATTCACATATATTTGATATATCTGCTTGGAGAAGACGAAAATCGTTCAAAGTTGATACCTTTAAGAAAAGCTTTAAGTCATCCGCAAATAACAGAAAGCGCGAGTTTAAGATTACATTTTTTATATTATTACTAAAAATCGAAAACAACAATGGACCCAGGTTAGATCCTTGTGGGACACCCGAGAAGGTAAAGAAGCACTCTGACGCGAATAGGCCGTAGGAGACGTATTGGTTCCTATTTTGGAGGTAGCTCGACATTAATTTTAGCATACCATCCGAGAAACCAATCTCATACAACCTTTTCAATAAGACATCATGGTTGACTGTCTCAAAGGCTTTGGCGAAGTCATTATATGAACAGTCTACCTGATGTCCCGCGTCCAGAGCTTCCGTGACGTAATTTGTGAAGACCATCAGATTTGTCTCAACCGAGCGGCCTTTCCTAAATCCATGTTGTTCATCAATTATAAATGGCTCTACTCGGGAAGCGACGGTTCTACTTATTATGATTTCAAATACCTTAGCTGGGGCAGAGAGAACAGCTACAGGTCTATAATTTTCTACGGACGACTTAGAGCCACTCTTATGTATGGGAGTAACTTTTGAAGTCTTCCATGTTTCCGGGAAGATCCCTGTATTAATGGAAAGATTATACAAAAAACAAAGTGGTTTTTTTATCAGTTCCACACAACCTTTTAAGAGAAATGTTGGAATGAAATCTGGACCAAGAGAATGAGTATTATTTAATTTTTTTATAGTGTCGGACACATCCTTCTCACTGATATTTTGAACATAAATAGACTGTGCACCGATCGGAGAACATTGCCTAGCAATGTTAATATCCAGAAGCGGAGGTTCACTACTATACACTGTTTTAAAATGACCTGCAAACGCCTCAGCAATATCTGCACCCCGTACCATTTTTTCGCCCCATGTCATGGAGTTAACATTCCCGCCATCCGCCTTTTGTGACTTTATGTAGTCCCAGAAAGTATTAGGATCTTGAATAATGTTATTTTCCATGCTGGAAATGAACTCCCGGTATGCTAATCGAATGTTACGTCTTACGATGGATCTGTAACGTCCAAACATCTCATAATCACCGTGACGACCAGAAGCTTTCCATTTTTTATGATAGAAATGCTTAGTCCGTATGTCTCCAATAATATCCCTTGAAAACCACCTTGGATATCGCCTTCCACCAGTAGCCTGAGATTTTCTAGGGAAGCAAGTATCAAGTACACCTTCGATAGTACAATAAAAATAATGTACCGCCTCATTCACATCAGATATGCTATACATTTCTCCCCAGTCGATACCGTCCATTAGAAAGTACAGTCGGTCGAAGTCACCATTATCAAAGTTCCAGCCCCTTCGACGAACCGTACCTTCGCCGGGAACTCTGGATCGACGGGGACGATCTGCAATCGGATTATAACAAAACTCAAGTGCGGGGTGGTAATTATCTTCTCTCGTAAGAGGTGATAATGACCGAGATGCGTCAATCGCTCTTTTACAAAATATTAAATCCAAAGTTCTATTTCTGGAGTTCAAAATATCATTATATTGTGAGAGACCTAATACGGAGCAAAAAAAATTGAGGTCAGCTTCTACACTTGAAATGTTCCGCGCTGACTGCAGATTAAAGTCTCCCAATATAATGAGGTTTTTATCCTGAAGTAGTTCTAGACTGGACAACATCTTATCGAAGAACATCTGATATATATCCGTCTCACTCGCCGGAGGAAAATATAATACACACATGAACGTGATATCGAGACCGTATGTCAGTTTTACCCAGAGATCTTCATTGGATGTTTCCAAAATAGAGAAACGCTCAACTTGCAAGTCTTCTCTATTTCTCACTCCCAATAAACATCCCCCACCCTGCCTGTGGCCACCACGGTCTCGCCTTACTATTGTAAAATTACTATCAAAAATTTCAGAGTCGAAAACGCTAGCATTCAGCCAGGTCTCGGTTAATGCTATGACATCAATATCACTAGCCGAAACGTTGCTATAAAAATCCACGCATTTCGTTTTCATCCCCCGAACATTCTGATAATAAAAATTCAATTTTTCATATGGTGCACTATCGCGAACTAGTCATTTTGCTGAAGGAAGACGCGGCGCATCTCGCGGTTTCGCTTCCCATTCTTTAATGAATGATTTGCGCGGCCAGTTCTCGCTTTGCAAAATTTTACTGACACTGTTTTTCGGAATTCCGATTTTAAATGACGAGTAGTCGCCCCGCGATTTGATCCTCGTTACATTGAATGAAGCGGTACTCACCAGCGAAGTCAGATAAGAGGACATGTCGTCGCTCGTAGTGTCCTTGTGAAAGGGATAAAAGTGATAATATTTAATATCTTCTTCTCTCCGCTTTCCCAAGGTCCCCCGAACAACGACACGTCTCTTATTTTTATTTTGCACTATTGTCCAATTTGCGTCGGAAGAGGGCACTGTCACTGTCGTCACTGCATTTTCGTTGACCCGCGCTACTCCGACAGCAGAAGATGCAGCACGAGAGACGATTGGCAAAGAGTTGCCGGAGAAACCAGCGGCAGCCACAGCAAGATTTCCGGTTTGCGTTCCAGCTGTATCGGAATGGGACACTGTCACTGTTGTTTCTGCATCTCCGAAGATCTGCGATGCGTCGGCAGCGGTAGATACAGCAGGTATAATAATTTAAATATTCCGTGACGTCATCAGGCCGCCGTTGGTAGCAATCAAACATTTGTAATGATTCCAATTTGAAAAAACCATTAAAATTTCGAAAAATCGAAAATTGTATTGTGATTATTAAAATTTTTTATCGAAAATTTGATAGATCATTTTTATCGTCGCCACGAGTGTGCTTGCAAAGTTTCAGCTCGATTGGATAACGGGAAAAGGGTTAAAAATCGATCCAAAGTTTTTTCGTCAGACAAGCAAATAAACAGACGCTACGAGTTAAAAGAAAGGGAGTAAATACAAAATGATGTATCTATACAAAAGAAAATAAAGTGTAAAATAATGAAACAGAATTGTTTATTTTATACAGCGTAAAATTGGGAATTCACCGAAACGTCGCACGTGCACATCGCACAAATCAAGTAAAAAATAATAGCTTATTAAGCCTATCTCACCCTAAGCATGCATTCAAATTTCAAGTCTCTGTCATAGTTTGTGTACACCGATCTGCACTCTATGGTGGTGTACTTTAGAGTTGAAATGAAATTACTCGTCGAGCCGTCTACGGCGTCTACAAGGCGACAGCGAGAGATGAGAGAGAAATAAACGGAGACGTTTTGTCTTGCTCTCGCTCGTTGCTTTGCACCACGATGAATCTCGAATCGTCCACCGTCCACCGTCTACGAATTCAACTAGTCCATGCGATAAACGTAAACCGTCGACGCGTCGATGCAACGTCAACTGTTGATTTCAACTAGTCCGTCCATTCAACGCCCATCGCTAATCTCTAAGGGCCGGTTGTTTCAAGTTGGATTAAAGTAAGCGTTCTTTTAAAACATAGATTTTTACGTTCTCCACCAATCAGACGATCCGTTTTCGTAAAAATCTATGCTTTGATTGACCGCTTACTTTGATCGAACTTGAAACAACCGGGCCTAAGAAGATAAGTATATTATCTATGGCATCTGTCACGAAATGTACGCTGCTTTTTTCTTACACTAAACACACAGTTTTCTCTCATGATGACATATCATTTACTCCCTTTACAGGATCCACCACAATTGATCCACACCTCATTTCAAACTACATACAAAATGAAATAAATAAAATACTTGAGGAGAAATAAACGTTCTTAGATGCAACGCACTCAGAATAGGATTTTAACAGAGCGTTCCCCAAAAAACTCCATAAATAAGTTAAACCTTGATGTAATTGAAATTATTGTGCTTTTTTAACTCTTTCGTAATGACCAGCACCGAAATTGTAAAACATTTCGCGAGCCGCCCGAGCGGTCAAAGTACTATAGGTTTGAAGAGAACCTAATAAATGAAAATAAAAAACTGCTCTTTGGTTTTCGAAATTTGGTAACCTCTGTTTAGACTTCTTTCCATCTTAAGTCGCTAAATGTGTGCGCATTTAATATCTCAGAATGAATCAATAATGAAGCAACTCCTCACCGGCGCGCTGGTCGGCCCTCTTGGAGTACTCCGGCTTAATGTCTGGATACAATACGTCTATATCAGCATAGCGCTCTTCATCGCCGCTGTCGGCGGTGGACCCTGGTTTGGTCTTAATGTCAAGAACATCCTGGACAGCACGGTTCATGGTCTAGATACCCTCCATCTAGGACGATATAAAACTAGCAAATGCGATTGTCAAACGATCGCCGACCAAATTTGGGTCGTTAACGAACTGTTCACTTTCATGAACGAACGAATGATACAGTTCACTTTAGTGAACTAGTTTTCATTAGTTTGACAGTCTGAAATTTTTTAAAAGAAGGGTATTGGAGGAAATTCATTGTTCATCGTTCATCAAATCTCAATCCTACCCACCGCTTCTCGCTTGAGATACTTTTTGTTGGATTAAGGCCTCGGGTACGAGTAGCTAGCTGCAGAGCGTCAGAGCGTCAATGCGCCAGAGTAGTAAGTACTATTATCGCTTACATACATCATTCACCAATCAGAGATCAACACGTTGGCGTCTTTTTATCTATGGTTTCTGGCGTTTGACATTAGATCACTCAACGAGCAATCGAAAGAATATTTAGTTTGTTTTAGCACACAGCGCAGTCAGCCTCTCCGGCAGCGCGGCATGGACGGCGCGGGCAAGTCTCCTGAAGCGGTCCTGCGCAGGGAGGGGCGAGTCCGCAGCAAGAAGGACAGCGCTGCTGCAGGAGCAGGCACCCTCGCAGCTGGACCGGGCGCCTCCCCCGGGAGGGCTGCCGGGGATCTGCACACAGATGCGACGCACGTTTGGATCAAAATTGAGTATTCGGACCCTTCTACTAATGATGACCCGCAATCTGGTTAGTTGATTTGCAATTTGACCTTAAAACAATTAATTTACTAAAACAACTCCCATAGGGGCAATATGATCCAGAAATAGGTTTGGTGTGCTGAAGAATGGAGAGGATGTGCGAGTCTTTCGACTTGTTTGTTGATGACAATCCTTTTATTTCAATATCACCTTAGAGTTCTTGGAAACGTTTCTGAAAAACATTTTATAGAAAATATTAGTACCGTTTACCGTTATAATACTTGAATCACATACTGTGGCCTGAGTTTTACGTATAACAGCGTTACAGGAATTGTATCTGTCAGCTTTTTTGCTTTCATCAGCTCATACAAATTTCATCTCTCCTTTTCATCAGCTCTTCCAAATATTTGAATATTCCATAAAATATCTCCTATTTTTCCGAATACTTTTCCGCCTTATTCTAGAATACGCGTTCAGAATTTGGAATCCTTATTACACTCCATCTAAAAAGTATATTAGAAATTTGTGCGAACTCTCAACTACCAAAATAGCCTACACCTACCCCGGCACTGCGCATGTGCGCGCACGTGCGCGGCTGGCGGAACTGAGAAGTTGGAGGAATTAAAAAATGGTGTGTTTGAAATCGTAGAGAAAACAGTGTCTTAATCGCCATATTCAAAATATTTAACTGCCACACTGACGTGCCTTCTTTGCTGGGGCAAATAAAATTAATATCCCAGTACGTAGACTCAGAAATAATGAAGTGGTGTTCCTTAATCGCCATAGAACTAACTATGGAATCCATGCTCCTATGATTGACTTTGTCGATGTAAATCTGTCTGATTTAAACAATATCTCATTAGATTGTCTACATCTTGTTACTACTTTTCATTAGTCCTTTCCTTGGTTTTAAATTGCTGTGACCTTTATTCTGATGTGTTTTATATTTTTCATCTTACGTATTGTATTTTAATGGACCATGTCTGTTCATAAAAAAAATGCACATGAATATTTACTCAAATTGTTCTTACATAAAACAATTTATTCATACAAAAATATTTACATTGCAGCTCTGGTGAGAATGCAAGAATCTTTTTCGGAAAATTCTACTGCGTCTTCGCCTGACCCTGGAAAGCAGCCAGAATTGGAGACAGAATCCTCAAGCAGTTGCAAACTCACTCCCGCTAGTAAGAAGGTGTCTCTGTGCCCAAACACGAGCAAGCATAATGCTTCCTTCAGAATTCACGAGCTCTCACATACTGTGAAAAAACTGTTTTCATGTTCACAATGCAATTATTCGTGCAATCGTAAATCGGACTTTCAAATACATTTGCTAAAGCACACTGGAGAAAAGCTATTTTCATGTTCACAGTGCAATTATTCGTGCAATAGAAAATCACATTTGAATAGACACACTCTTACGCACACTGGAGAAAAACTGTTTTCATGTTTACAGTGCAATTATTCATGCAATACAAAATCACACTTAAAAAGACATACTCTTACGCACACTGGAGAAAAACTATTTTCATGTTCACAATGCAAATATTCGTGTAATCAAAAATCAGACTTACAAGTACATGTTCTGAAGCACACTGGAGAAAAACTCTTTTCATGTTCACAGTGCAATTATACATGCAATCGAAAATCGTACTTTAAAGTACATTTGCTTAAGCACACTGGAGAAAAATCGTTTTCATGTTCACAGTGCAACTATTATATTTACGCATTATGTTATCATATACTAAGACAAATCATAAATATGTTAGTATATAAATACCTACAATAAAAATACAAGAGCGTTCGCACACTGAGTTCATATTTATATATTGGTTGTCGAGAGCAGGTATTGTCCCACAAATCTCATATGCTTTTTTTTTGTTTCTTCATATTATATATATTATATATCTCGAGGCACAACATAGCATCATTGAAAGCTACAAGCCTGTATAATGCATTTCAATTAACTCCTAACTAACTCCATCAATATTTTATTTTGAAATAAATTTTGGATCGTAATTGTTTATCTATGACAAGTCGAGAGAAGGTTTGATTTGCCCTATTTAAAGATCCTGCCCCAGCGACTCGGCATAAAATAAATATCCATCAATAAAACAAACGTGGCTGCTTAGCTTGAGAGATAGACTGAAATGCCGGGGCATCACATCGTGCTTATATTTATGTTGGTCCTCAACACAGAATTTTGAAAACAGTTTCTGATAACGCGAGACCAGCAGACTAGGAATGGCCTGGCAACTACAATACAGTAAACTCTCGTGATTGCAACTTCGCAGACAGTCCGTGTATCCAAACCAATCAAAATCAAACCAAAAATCGGTTCCGGCAGAGAAAGTCCACGGGAACAGGCTGGACTGCAGTGTGGAAGACGAAGATAGGATTTAAAATGCTTCACTCCTATAAGTATTGAAAATGCTTCAAGAAAATGGCGAGCGTGAATTTCACGCAGTTACGAGCAAGCGTTCATAAGTGTCGTGTGGCGGTGTATTTC
>JADDOH010002279.1:0-23319 GCA_016648135.1 Agrypnia vestita
GTGTCTTAACCATTAGACCAACAAGCTACAGTGGTCCCTTAACATTCGTCATTAATCCATTCCCTCAGGATAATAACAGCGATATAATATCCTAAGACAAAATAGACAGGGTATAACAATATTTTTATATGCATGTTCTGAGAACACAATTACTGGATTCTGTCCACAGAGAGATATTTATTAATTACGATTAATTAGAGACACACAGAGACGAAACTATTTTTATATGGGAAACGTATGTGGAAGTTTTTATAGAGTGGCCCAGGGCTTACGACCTGTATGAGCTGGCCTAAGGAATCACCCTATTATTATCTTATGTGTTCGCAGAACATACATATAAAAATATTATCAAAAAATGTATACTAGTCTATAAAACGAGTTGAAATTTGAAAATAATAATTTTCAATGGTATTCTAGTAGGTATATATATATATTATTATGCTAAATAATTCGGAAGATTATCATATATACATTAAACAGAATATTGCTTAATATTCCAATTCAAAATTATAGAAGTTTCATTACCTGTGGCAGAAATCTATGTCATGTGAAGGACTGTAGATGTCTCTAGCATAGTCCATTCAAATATATGAAGGAAACTAATTTGGAACATACACCTACCTACACAACTTTCAAAAATTTGATAATGTATGGCTGTTCTTGTTGTGGAATTGGTGAACATTGTGTAGAGGGATCAGTTAAGCCAGCTCGTACAGGTCATAAGCCCTGGGCCACCCTGTAAGACTTCCATACATGTTTCCCATGTAAATAGTTTCGTCTCTGTGAATATTCTGTAATTTATATTAATTAGATGGGATGTTTTAATTCACGCTAAATATATGGTTTCAGGAGGAGCAATTCGTCTCATCATCAGGTGTTATTAAAAATATAACGTGTGTGTATTACACAATTTATTTTAGCGCTAGTTAAAATAATCTTGTTGCACCACAAAGTAACTGTCTATCAATCAGTAATATTAGACAGGATGTAGGTAGGTACTTTATGTGCCAAATATCAATATTTCTATCATTTTAGCGGCATACTTTCATACTTAGATACTTTTTTACTCCCTTTCTTTTAACTCGTAGCGTCTGCGGTTTGTTGTCTGCCGGAAATTTTTTGGATCGATTTTTAATCCCTTTCCCGTGATCCAATTGAGGTGAAACTTTGCAGGCAGACTCGTGGCGACGATAAAAATGACCCAACAAATTTTCTTTTAAATTTATTAAAATAATTATAGTATAATTATGGATTTTAGAAATTTTAATGGGTTTTTCAAATTGTAAAAGAGTAATGATCATGAGGCGTGCAGTAGGCACGAAACCTGACTCAATGAGAAAGGGAGTGTAATAGAAACTTGGTTTTTATGGGTTAGTTTTTTTTAGAAATTAATAGATGTGTATGAACCAAACTGATTTCTACTAATTTTTAAAATAATATTTGTACCTACCTATTTTGTATAATATTCATCGTGTCAAAATTGCCAAGTGTACCTACAATGTTATATAATTGCGGTCAACACATTGACTGCTACGATAACACAAGCCAATAAGAATAGACATGATTTTTTAAATATGTATACCTATTCAGAAGTATATTTTCTTTACCGGTAAATACTCGTAAGGCCATGAGTTAATATATCGACGGTCCCCACGTATACTGTTGAATCTGCAAAACTTTGATTTTTCTATAATTTCAGATAATGTTAAATAAAAGTTTAATTCTCTTATAATATATACTTTCTTCGAAACGAAATTTACTTTTTATTAACATTGTACGAAAACATAGAGTAAATAGGATGGTTAAAGAATTTTTGCAGATTCGACAATACACGTAGGGACTGTCGATATTTATTATCTTCATCCGCCGAATCTTTTGACTTCAAAAATCAACTTACCTACATTTTATTTTCAAAACAAACTTTGCTCCCATAGATTTCGTTTTTTAAAAATTCAGCTAACCTCCAGTTCGATTATCAGGCGCAAATTCCGTAAAGACGTTTCACCTAAAACGCTCTATCTAAGCACAAACCAGTTTTACAAACAAATATTACAAGTTCCCTGTAAAATAGGAAAAAACCCGAGTAGTGTCAAGAAAAGTCAATAAATATTATAAATAAATATGCGAGAAATCATAAGATGCATAATAATTTCTCAGTAATTTTCGAGTTGCTATACAATTTTTTTGTTTATAGTGTTTCTTGGAAAAACATTTATGTGATTCAATCAGTAAGTATGTGTCGGTGAGGCAATATAAATATCGTGGTTTGAAATTGTGGTGCAAACCATGCTCAGTGCTCAGGGACATCCGTGGACTAAGGCAAAATGGAGGAAAAATATATAAAAAAAAATTAAAACACTGATTAGAACTATCTGGAAAAGAATCATTAAAGCGCAGTCTAAAAGTTCATTTCTCAGCAAAAATTTGTCGGGAAAATATTAGGTATCTGTAACCCGTCAAAAAGGACGGTTCTTTTACATGGTGACTCAAAAAATAATAAGAGAAATAAAAAAGTTTTTATGCTATAAATAAGTTACGGACGTTACCGAAGTTACGACGGATATAAAAAATAGGTCCTGTCTTATTTCGAGTGATGATGTAGCTGAAGCGGTGAAGGAAGGAAAGAGCGATGAAGTAACAATTACCACCTCAGTTTTCCTTTTGTATATGTGTATAAATAAATATATATAAATTTTTAATATGGATATTGCTAGTTTGCTACCAAATATGGGACTTTGCTACTTTTGCTATTAACATAATTGGATATTGCTATCTTTGCTGTGTGACATTTCCGTCTAAAATCGATATCAAATCATGGTATAAGCGGCCATTTTGGCATATATTTTGTTCTTGGGGGTTGATTGGTTGATGTGGATATTGCTGCCTTTCCTATCTACACAATGAGAATATTGCTGTCTTAGCTTTTAATAGTGATTTGCCAATTTGATTTTGGAACGGATAGAGGCATATTTCCTATAAAATCTCCAATTCATTATATTTTTAATTAGTTACCTCAGTAACCGCATTAAAAAAATACTTTTTGGATATTGCTGTCTTTGCTTTTATCCCGCTCAAAATACATTAATTTTTTCACCCAATACTGCACAAATTCAGACAGCTCTCTGATTTTTCTCCCACCACACGCATTTTTTGTCTGAATGAAAAGAGATCACGACGAATCTAAAAGCTAAAAACCCAACATTTATTTCAGATTTAATTAAAAGATTTTTGAAAAAATATTAATCAGTTTCCAAGATTTTCTTAATTTTAATAAATGCATTTTTATATATTATTCCCGACCATGTCATCTTCGACTCGTCATCAAGGCAGGAATCCACTTGAAAAGTTTTTGCTACTAGCTATGAGACATCCTGTATACGATACATTGAAGATTTTTGCCATCTCACGTAGTGTGTTCTATACTGCCATCCTCAAAGGAAGTCTTCATGTTCTGCACGTCAAAATTTCTCGCGCCTTTTTCAATCTTCCAATCTTCTGCGAGATTCTCCCTAGTCGCGTTCCTCGTTATAACAAAGCTGGATACAATGTGTGATACATTCAAGTGACATTCAGCCCCAGTACCACACTAGAATGGCTCAAAACTATTACATAACACACGCCAAAACAAAAACAGGACAATCCCGACTAATTTGCAACGGACTAAAACTGTACAATGACCTGCCACAACAGACCAAACAACTGACCACTGACAAATTCAAAACAGATGTGACAAAAATATTTAAACTCGGCCAACTATAAAAAAATGCCTTTTTATCTAAATTATATTATTATATTTTCTTATATTGAACCATGTAAAAATGTTATCCATAAACCTCTTAGGTTTCCATTACTTTTTAAACAAACAAAAAAAAACTCCGGATTGCGCTCACCCATAGTGGGAATGTGCCCAGCCTACAACGATTTGTTCACCGACTTGACATCTATCATGTATCTCCTTACCACCTAAGATCATAAGTGAACATAATTTCGCGTAGCAACACTGAATTATTACTTTATAAATAATTAAATATTGATTCAATGCTGAGACTCAAGATATAAATAAAGTTCGAGTTACCTAAATATATCATATTTGATTTTTTTATTTAATTACTTATGTTCTATTCACTACTTTTAGATATTACTTAGGTCTTTTATTTTAATTTACTTGATTGTTATTATGTATTCTTTTAAAATTATTTTTAGGTGAAATATGTGAGGATATAACTTAATAAGTTTATTAAGTTATATACTTAATCATTTTATCTATTTACACTCTCATACATAAATACATATAATTTTCATATACATATATCTGTAAATATTTCCAAATAAACAAGTAAATAAATAATTAAAATAAAGAACTACACCACTGAAATAATTTTATGATCGATACACACATAAAACAAATAATAAATTCTAATGCGCAACATAGCGATTTTGACAGTCGGGGCCCATTATTACTTCATATTAATAAGATCATGAGGAAATAAAGATTTCATCTCGTGTGTAGGTATATTGATTAAAATGGAACCATCTTAGTAGTTATTAGCACGTTTGGCAATAAATTAATTGATCAGAGGAAGAATTTTTACTTGATCAATGAATGGCATCGAAAATTTTTGATGATTTTCTGCTGAGCGTGTCATGTTATGAAGCCTATCTATTCTCGATCCTCCATTTTTTTTATAAATATTTGGAAAAAGCAGTTAAGTGAAGATTACAAAAATTAACAATATACTGAATATGACAACAACAGGTTTCCGCGAACCCATGAAAACTTTAAAGTAGTCTGGCCGAATTTTTCATATTCTTCAGCCACGATGTTCTCCATCTTCAAGGGCCACGGTTTCAGCAATCTTACCCTGCATTATAAGGTGCACGATCAGATGTTTGGTTCTCTGATTATATGTCGGAGATATTGAAGGTTTAAGATTTTCGTTATTGAGTGTCCGATGGTCATCGTACTGACTCTTCATACCAGGACTTCTGTGAAGGGACGTCTGTGTGAATTTCTTGGGCTGATGTAGCATTAAAATTTAGAAAAAAAAAAACTAATTTATCTCTGTGTAGAGAACTGTCTTGACTATTATGCTGTTTATCTCCGACCTCTCTGCCCGACGGAAGAATAGCCCATAAAACTCAACATATAAGATTCTGAACGGTCGTGAAAACCTTAAAACGTGTTAAGTCCAATAATGACCATAACACAAAGACAATACATAGACATCTCAATGACATAGATTTGATTTACCACCTGTGTTACCTCAGAGAGAGGGTTAACGAAGGTATGAGTCATATCATCGTAGTATGAATTATATGACCGTAGGTTCCCCGATTACCAAATACCGTACCATCTACTGGCTTCCACTGTTGACTTCCTTTATTCTGGTCTCAGCGGCACACACAAATGTAGAATAATAATTGATTGTATAATGTAATTCTAGAGCTAGAAATTGCGTTAGACTCGTTCCGGCAAATGGCCACTGACTGCGAAGAAATGTGTGGTACTCCAGCAAAAAATGCCTCCGCAAAATGCAATGCCAAAAACAGGGCTGCCTCTTACTATCGCAACCAAAACAAGTGGTATAAACTTTTGCACATAACATACAAAATAATACTTATCTTATAATTGTATTTTAACAAAATGTTAATATGTATTATAGTTATATATATATATTATAATTTATATATAATTATATAATTATTTCAAAAAATCCTTGATTACAATATATATTGTTAGATTTGTGGATTATGCCACTCTACTAGGCTACGCCTGTCCCAGAGTGGCGTTATAGAACACAATTATAGTATTTTTTTGAATTCGTCAATAACATTTGTTTTCATAAGGTAATAATTATGTATCTACAAAGTATCAAGTGCAATGTTAGTGATAGGTTGAGTGAGTCATAAGTCCAAGTGTAAATATGTGTAGAATATTGTTTAATGTAAAAAGGGTTAAAGTTATGTTTAAGATTATTTTTTATTTTCCTTAATTAATAGTGGTTATATATATATATATATACCGTCTCGAAACCGGTAGACAAAAAAGTTACTTTTAGTGTATATTTTTAATATATTCCACTCTAATATATAATTATATATAATATATATTTATATATAATATATATATATATATATTATATATATATATATATATATATATATATAACCACTAAAAATAACTTTTTTGTCTACCGGTTTCGAGACGTAACCCGCCTCTTCTTCAGGACAATCAATACACTAACATGTAAATATCACCACAAATCACAATCATAGTATTATTTGCACACCAACACCTTCACAAAATACTCTTCACATGCGTGTTACTCTAACTGAAGGCCAACATGCACTAAGTTTCTTATCAAAACGGATTAAGAATTTGAGTAGAGAAGAGAGAAAGACGGGTGGGGTCTATAGGGGGTTTGACAAATCTTGGGTTTTGCATGATAATTTTAAATCAGACAGAGGATTGTAGGGGAAATTTATTTGATGATTTATTAGAGGTAGGTGTAGTGTTTTTTGTGGCTTTACGAATATAAAAATTCCATATTCTTAAGTTTTAACCCATTTTCATATAAAAGTATTTGCTCATTTTTTATAAGATTTTTTAAAACAAGAGTGTTTATTACAAAATATATTTATTTATTTATTCGGAAAACTAACAGCTATTAATAATATACTAAATATATTATAAAATAATATATACTATGGAATATTGATAAAACTAGATAAATATAATTAATATAACAATATGTAATAATAATATTTTATTCGAAAAATAGCTCGGAAAGCAAGCGCCGCATAAGTAGGTTTATTTTGAAATAAGTCTAAATTATACTTTTTTGTGAGTGCTTTAAATTTGTTGAAAGTTCGACAAAAATAGGAATTTTTCCTGTAGTTTGTAGAAACAAGGGGAGTAAAAGGAAGAAAATAACTTCTTAGAACTTTAGGAGGAACATTAATAGAAAGCTTGGACAATAATTCAGGACAATATTTTGAGCCTGAGGTTACTTTAAGCAAAAAAATTTAGTCTGCTATTTTGCTACGTGTTATCTCTTTTTAGAAGAAAAACCTCATGAAAAGATCGGAAAATCATTTACATTTAGAAATGAAAGAAATAATATTACAGTTCAAACAATAATAAGAATGTGTACATAAGTAGAAGGTCGAAAAAAAATACATACAGGTACTCCTTATATTTCACGAGCTGATGATAGCTCGTAAGTTCTATGAACACCAAAAAAGGTAACAATTTTTCGATTTATTTTTTGCAATTTATTTATAGACTCGTATGACGCATTACAATCTTTGCAAGTTATTATATAGATTGTAATGTGTCATACATCAGATAGACTGGAAGAAAGACAGAGACAAATATCGAAAAATACTTCAGGGGAATAAAACCATAATTTACAATCGATTCAGAAGTGGCAGACCATGCGAGAACTGAAGGTCATTGTTTCGACAGTAATAGCGAAGATTTAATAAATATATATAAAAAACGAAAGAAACTAGATATTTTGAAAAATTAGCGATTAATAGTAACAAAAATATAATCAATATTCCAACTCCCTCTATTACGTCTTCTCTTCTGCGCCTAATGACCACACCCACATACCAACCGTAATCTCCACCCCATTTCTCGCGCCCTTCCCTAGTCTTAAGTTTAGTATTAGTAACATTACTGAAGATGATGCGTTAGCATCGAAAACCTTCTAATCGTCATAAACAAATAGTGAAAGTAAACAAATTTATAATATTTTAGTAAAAAAATTTACCCAAAAAGACTTCCATACCTACTTTTCCATATAAAAAATAGCTTCGTCTCTATAAGATATCTATGATGTATCCCCCTAGGATAAAATCCAGTATTATGTTCTTAAAAAAATTAAACATACTCAAAATATTCTGAATAGAAATATTTAAGTCTTGTATTGCGGTCGTTTGACATATTTAGGTATTGAAACAACGGATATTTTATTAAAATATACGAATGTCTTGATGTTTCGTAGAAGTCGCTCGACCATCTGCAGATATAGATAACATGAAAAAACTGGTAATGACCGGAAATATGGTAGGCCAGAAACCGACTTAAAAAGATTATTTTTCATATTCATTGATTAACTGATTGACAAGGATTCAAATGAATTATTTCACTTGTACCTACAGCTTTTCACTTATCGACGTTTTTGGTTTCTTCATAATATTTGTATCATAATATCGTGATTAATGAAATAAAGTCCAATAAGTTAATACTTTAAGATCAATTACATATTAATGAAATAAAGTATATCCCATATATTAATACGTTAAGATAATAGATATTAATAAAACAGTTCAAAAAAAGAAGAATACGAGAAGGACAGTTTCAAAACACCAATACATCATGAATATACGACAAGACAAATAACGAATAAAAAACTAGAAATAAAAAAACAAATAATTGTTATGGAGACAGAACCAAACAGTGCGTAATTCCAAAATTATTCAACAAGCTACCGAATAAAATAAAAAATGTAACGGGACAAAAAAATATAAAAAAGACATTAAAGAAATATACAGTGAATTGTGAAATGGATAGGAAAAGCAAAATTAGTTTAATATAGTAGCTTATTATATAATATATCATAAATTAAAAACAATTAAGTAAAGAAATGTACATACACTTATTATAATTAAATCCTTGCGTTTAAACTGTAATTACAGTTTTGCAAGAGGTAATTTAAAATAAATAAATAAATAAAATAAAAAAAGATAGAAGAATTGGAGCTGCAACCGGCGTTCTATATTCTCTGTATAGTGTGGAAAAAAAAACAAGCGTGATTTTTCATTATTTCGCTTTTAGTGTCCAACTCTTTCGGGCATGTCGATCCGGGTTTCGGCAGCCCTGGTTAGAATATCTCTGTTCTTTATGTGGCGAAAACCGTAGTACAAAAAAACGACGAAGAATCAGATTGAATGACGTTGTATATCGGTCAGTTAGTTGGCCGCCGGTCTCGCAAGCGGAAGGAGTTACGCTGTAGCAGTCTTTACCAAACCCAAATTCCGCGCTTCCAAATTTTCGAATTCGAAAGCTCCCTCTCGCGGTAAAGGGTAAAAAAATTCGCAGTGAGCGCGAAGTGTGCCGTTAGTGTCTTTTGAATTTATTTTTCCAAATAATTATTACAAATTTATACTAAAGTGTTAATTAACAAGGAATACTGGTTTAATATTATTAAAATTTCAGTGATTTAATTTTTTTAATGTTTACATCATTGTATTCGTCAGGACGGACGCACAATAACGGATCCATAAAATAATGAAATGTTGAGGGTGTGGAGTGGTCTTTGACATAGCCGTTTTACCAATATAAAATGCTACTATTGCACATAAAAAACATTTACTTCAATTAAGCTTAATATCGGAATGACATAGGGCCGGTTTCATTAACTTGGATTCTTATTTTAAATTTTTTTTTATTGTTAAAATTATTGACAGGAAAAAATCCTGGCGATTTGTCACTTAGTCTAGACCTGTGCTAGAGAAACCTATTTTCTGTGTTTTAAGATAAAGTACTTCAAACAAATTCAAAGTAATTTAAGAAACAATGTAAAAGCATTAGTAAGATAAGCATCATACAATAACATTATAAAAAAACGTAAGTAAAATCAACATTATTTAAAAATAATAGCATAATAGAAACAATTCAAAAGAAACAATATAAAATATATAAGCAGTATAAAATTATTATAAGATTATAGTAATCTTTCGTAAAAACCATAGATTTTTACAAAAACACGCTGTCTGATGCTGGGAAACGCAAAAATTGACGATTTAAACGAAAAATGACAGTAATCCAAGTTGATACAACCGGCTCATAGTGGGTCGAATTTTTATTTGTTGATTTATTTATTGACTTTTCCAAGTTATATTATGCATCGTTTTCTGTAGTATTTTAGTGAATTGGAGACGTTTTTAATTAACTTTTTAATTGTGGGGAGGGGGTTACTATGAAGTATGTATTTAATGTAGTAGGTAGCATTATCAATAGGGGTGTATTTACGTTTCGGTGGCCTGTCCAATTTTGGGTCCCTAGTCTGTGGCCCTCAAGATTTATGATAATAAACGTGACACAATTTGACCTATGATCAGCAACACAGATATAGAGGCGATGCTGCAGGTTATTAATAATATCAAACATTAAAATGATTTATAGCAAACCTTGAAACTAGAAACAAAGACCAAACCTACAGGAATCACAAATAACTGATAGCAGCGTATCTTATTAATTTAATCTTTCCTTTTTTCTTTTGGCCTTCTTGAGCTCATATAAGTCCGTCTTTAATTATGAGTAACATTTTACGCGATTTATTTTACGGACATATACTAGGAATGTACAGCATTGCAATTGACTATGATTACTAATTAATTTAAAATCAATAAAGAGATCGAATTAATTAATTTACAAACTTGATAGAGATAATGTCAATTGCAATAACTTAAAATGTTATTTTTGAATTAAACATTGTACTACGTACACAACATAAGTTTTTAATTACTACTATATTCTAGAGAGGAGCAGTCTTTCGCATCATCAGTTTTTTTATCATTAACGGAAACAGCTCTAGGATCGGAGAAGTGGATTGAACCGATAATATTTTTAGTATATGATTGTTGTATCCAAATGAAGGGACCATTGGCTCCGAAACATGTTGATTATACAATAAATAGTGGTTTTTTATTTACAAAAAATAAAAATCCGTGATCAAGTAAATTTCGCGTTACGTTAACTGCACTTTCCAAATAATAAAAAATCCATAAACAACAAGCTCCTCATATACAAGATCAAAAATAGGTCCATGGATACTCACCTCCGCAGGCTCCGTCTGGGGTCACACTGTAAAAACACACAAAACTGATTATGCAAATTAAAGCCATCTGGGTCGGCCCGGATGACTGCATCATAACTTGGGTATTCCTAGCGCAAAGAAATGCATTAAATACCTGTTAGAGCATTTTTATGAAAATCCGACGATAAATGTTTTTTTGACGTCGATTCCCGTACAGAATGCAAAAGACTAAAAAAGTAACCCATAAAAAACAAGTTTTTACTGTACTCCCTCTCTTTGTAAAATATAACAATAATTAAAGACGAATTAAAACATATAACATAACACTAAACTTACAGAAATTTAATATATTTCTAAAATGTCAGATGTTTTGAGATGTCAAGATTTTGATAGATTCAATTATCATCAATATCGTACCTTATGAATTTCCAGCGTCAAATGATTTAGTCAGAATCACATTTGAGTAATGTAGAATTCTTCAAAACTAAGCAGAAATCTAAAAGAAATAAATTATTATTTGACTTTTTTCCAAAAAACCCAATTTTGCTGTCATCTGTGAACCAATTGTTTTGTTAATTTTCGAAATTCATAGTGATGTACCTATTATACCGATGGAGTAATTCAAATTTAGAAAATATTCCGCGACGTTATCGGCCCGCCGCGCCGTTGCTAATCAAACTTTTCTAATGATTCCAATTTGAAAAAACCACAAAATTTCTAAAAATCCGAAATTATACTATAATTATTAATTTTTTAACGAAAATTTGATAGATCTTCTTGATCGTCGCCACGAGTCTGCTTGCCAAGTTTCAGCTCGATTGGATCACGGAAAAAGGGTCAAAAATCGATCCAAAGTTTTTGTTGACGGCAAGCCGGCAAGCAAGCAGACGCCACGAGTTAATATAAAGGGAGTAAAAATGATCCTCCTTAGTGAGTTTGTCCCATTTTTGCAAACTGTAATAAACCTGAAAATTAACTTATAACTCCACTTTCTATACCATTATGAAAGAGCAAGTGGTCGTTAGACCCGGTACTCTGATAGCCAAGAGATTCAAGTCATTTATGTATAGTATTAAGGTTCTTCAATAATAGCAATATAACTTTGTGGTAACATTATTAATATTAATAAAAATAAGACACTGTATTTAACTACTATTTATTCAATTGTTAACATGTTCGGGGCTAATGCTCCCTACATCAGGATACAACGTATACGTTAGTTATATCCTAATGAAGGGACCATTGACCCTAAAACATGTTGATAATTCAATAAATAGTGGCTTTATGCAAAAGTATTTTTTTTTCAATTGATTCAGCAACATTGCAGATTGACGTTTAAAAAAAATATTGATTGTATTATTTGTAGGTATACATCTACTTCTTTTATTTGATTAATTACACCAATATGTTTTAGAAAAATCTTTCCATCGTCATGTGTTGTTAACTGTCAAAATATCAGAATGAAATGTCTTTTGTTTCTTAGTTATCTAAATTATTTAAAAAATTATTTTTAAATATTATTACTGAAGTTCTTGATTACTGGCAATTATTGGAATTTTTTTTAGAATTGGGCTAGTAGTTAAATTTAAGTGATTATTAATAATATTTTGTTTACTATTACATGCTTTACAAATTTCTAATGATTCTAAATCATTAAATTTCAGACCAAAATTATTTATGTGTAAAATAGAAAGTCCTAAATTTTTATCAAAACCGTGATCATTTTCTAATAACTGATTTGCAAATTCAGAAAAAACCATGATTATTCAGACATCTTAAATGCTCTTTAACTCTTACATTGAAATATCGATCGGTTTTTCCAATATAAAACGCTTTTTAATATTTTGGTGTAATTAATCAAATAAAAGAAGTAGATATACCTATACCTACAAATTATACAATCAATATTTTATAATTTTTGTTAATACGATGTATTAAGGTTTCATGTATAAATTGACGGTCGTTACTGAGATGATAAATGATATGGCAGCTAAGACGAAAATTGGGATTCGCAGAATTTAGAAAATATCTTCTGAAAGAAGAGGTTTTTTTTAGTAAAACCGGTGAGCAGATGTGGACGGATATATGGACTCAGTAAGGAAAGTAAAGGTAACACAGTGAAAGAGTAAAAGTGAGATTTTAAATATAGTGAAGTACCTATCAAAATATCGACTTATACGGCATTATTGAATATTACTCATGTAATTGTTAAAAAGTCTTTATTTAATTAATCAGATTTTAGAAGCCCACCAGCGACCATCCAAGTGTATAGTCGTATTAAGGTTTAACTCGAAAATAATATAAATATTGATGTTTTCTAGCTTATAACTAACTAACTTACCATCTTGTCGTTTTCCGCAGGGATAAGCAAAAGAGGATAGAATGCTACACTCTTAACTCCTGCCATACCGTACTTGCCTTATTCATTCTCATAAATCTTAAATTATACGCTTATCGATTGTTGAAGCTTCTAATAGGGCCGACTTCCAATATCTGTTACAAGTGGTCGAGGTAGGTCTTCCATGGACATTCTATGCAGCACTCAACATATGCTCCACGCTTTTCACTGCATTTCTTTTCTGTGTTTCAGCCTGAGTTCAGAAATGAGCGCTGCGAAGTAGATTTTTGATAGTATTAAGGCACGTAGAAATTAAAATCATAAATAGAAGTCTTTTTTGTTTATTTTGTCAACTAAATAAATACCAGATGTAAAGTGGTCTGAAAGCAAGTGGGCAAGTGGTCACTTAGGTGCATGTGCATATGTGGCAAATTCATTGATACGGTAAAGAAAGAACAAATTGGGAAAGATTATAAAGTTGATCTTAGTATAGTTATTTTGAATGAATGAATATTAATAAACAAAGAGAGAATATTAAGCCACGTATTCACTAGGGGACAAATTGTCCCTCAACATCACGCGCGGCATAGAGTCTACGTGACGTTACAACGTCGCGCACCGTTCCACGACGTTGCGCGCAACATAGCGCGGCATTTCTACGTGCCGCGACAACGTTGCCATGCGCACGGTACCCGAACGCTGTTTTATATCATATCATATATGCTATATGATATGATATAAAACAGCGTTCCATAATATTGTGTCTTGCTTGGCTATGGAAGACCCGATCATTTGTAATAAATTTTCAAAATCAGTTGTCATTCGAATGAAATTGACAAATGATCCGTCAGGCATTCGAAGATGGCATAGAATATCCATCCTTCTTTTCCTTTTTAGTAAATACTTTCGTATCCACCACCTTTTTCTGCTGTTACGTTTCGATAAACTCGTTATAATAAATAGATACGTAGCACTAATCATCATAACCCTTTTGGGCGACATTTCCGCGACAAGTGATATCTGAGTCCCGGTGTGTACACGTCAAATGACCGCGTCATTGTCCCCGAAACATGAACGTAGATGTTGATGCGATTTTCCCCGCAATTTGTCCCCTAGTGAATACATAGCATTAAGAAAGATATATAAAGCGATAGTTGACGACTTCGCGAAAGACGTGGCGCTGCCAGGAAAAAACAGATACTGAAAGATGATTCTCAATTAGGAGGCTCAACAACCGATGATCATGTACGTGAAGATGTACAAATTTAGATGATTTTAGGCGAGATTGATGTAGGCGAGAGTTGTGTCTGCCTTAACCCACAAGGAAACAACGTGATGTCGTTAGTTAGTTAAATGAAAAATACACTCGCAATTATCCAAGGCTGAATTGTTCCTAATTTCTATTATTATTCTTTTGTCGAATGCAACAATACCTAGAAAGGTTGTCGTCAAAAGCTATCGTAGTTCTTGCAATGTTCAAGGTTATATTAGATTGGGTTAGCCTGTATTAAACGCTGAAACGTTTTGATATCACAAAGAAATCTGTTACATTATCTCGGCGTTGACTTGCAATTTGAATTACTAGATTACCAGGTAATATATTTTGGATAAGCAACAGATCTTATCTCCGTGTATCTCTCACATCTATAATTTTTCATAATTTGTCTCGATTAAAATATCTCACTTTTTCTTGGCATGATCTAAAAGATCAGATTTCTACTACTGTTATTATCATTAATAATACTCGTAGTTCAATTTATTATCATTAATAATACTCGTAGTTCCATGAGTGGCATTTCGATTATTCGGGTATACAGTGCGTGTCTTATATTAAGAAGACACTTTTTAACTGATTTTATATAAAAATTTTTATTCAATCTAAAAATATGCTTATATATCTTGTTTCATGTTTTATATCATATCTCTGCTGCCTGCTTTTAATGCGCAAACTGTCTTGTCTTCTCAGTTCAGTTCATAACTGAAAATCATTGTACTGTAAACTATGCGTAAACTGTTTTCTCAGTTCGGTTCATGATTGAACACATTATAATGCTGCTGTTTGCTTTTGTTGTGCAAACTGTTTTCTTCTACTTTTGACGATCCTAGTTTATCGTGACATATAGCGAGGCTCTGGTCATGTCACGGACTTAGTATGTTCATCATCTTGAAGATGAACTTCTTGTTCTTTATCTGGTACATTCCCAGTGATCACCAAAATCTCCGTACAGCCTCAGTCTCTTCAAGCAACCCGCCTAAAGTACAATTATTTTTCTGCATGTTGTGGAGAGCCTTTCTTCAATTCTTCTACAAGTTCTTGCGTATTGAAGTCCAACTCGCAGTCTATGTTATATGCGATGTAGGTATCATGCCAAAACCATGTATAAAAGGCCTTGAACATGTTTTTTGTATTGTATATCCCAACTCGAGATATGGAAACCCAAATAAAAGGCAGAATGGTTACGAGATTCTCCTATATATTTACCGATACATAAACAAGACTGATGAATGAAGAGAGAGCGAGAGAGCTCAATATTTTTATAGCAGCGCCGTCTTATACTCCTGTTAAGGTGGCCTACCTGAATAAATCATACTTTGGTTCTAAGGGAGTTTTTTTTCATGTCTCAACGCCATCCACAGCTGTGAAGGAGGACTTTTACACGACGCCAACATCGGATATAATTTTTATTGTATTTATTGACAATCAGATACTTTCGCTCGCTCTCAATACATGTACAAATCATACAGATATTATCATTTTTCTTCTTATCTCATTCCATGGCGGACTTGGCCATTGTGTTGACGATTCGACGCTTGTTGAAATCATTGTTTAAAAATATATCTGTAAGTGTTTTGAAAGTGCAATAATAATAAATACGAAGTACCTAACTGTTGCGCAACCTTTAAGTGCCAGAACCTCAAATCAAAGACAAGAAATGCAATTGCTCAAACGTATACAGGTATAGGCTGGTAATTCTAGAAATTTTGCAATTTTCCGAGCAATTTTTATAATTTATTTTACTGACTTGCAGTATTTCTTGTAATGAAATAGGTTGTTAGCATACACTTAATTATTCACTGATATACTACGTACCTATATTAAATACATTATAAAATGTCATTTTTTTATCGTAACCTTACTAACGAGAAAATGATGTATTATTATAAACTATGTATTATTTATTACACGATAGTCAATTATTTTAAATACACATTGTACATATAAGTGTTTGAAACCCGTCCTAGGACGGGTGCGATAAACGTAATTATTTACTTATGTGAAACATAATTTAAATAATTAACTATCTACGACTGTATCTACGTATTACGTACGTACACAGTACAGCGATTGAATTTTTTCTCATATTAAAATTTCTGACTAGAGAATTGGATTTTTTTGTTTTACTATTTGAAAAATGTACTATCAGAACAAAGAAATAAAAAGAAAACGAATCCTCCTCCTATACGTATTTAAAAAAAATAATAATTCCGATTTGATCTACCCTTTTCTTTCATTCGTATTAGTTTCCTTTTACATTTTCCTTGGTATGATACACAAACAAGTGCATTGGGGTATTATTATATGGGTAATAGAAAAGAGGAATCTTCTTCATTCAATTTTGAATAGGAAATATTCTTTACACTTTGGGTGAAATGTCGACAGTTACGGAGGTAACCGACATCAAAGTTTGCATTTTTTTCAATATTTGGAACACTGGAACAAGTAAGATAAAAGGTAGGTGTTTTAAATAAATACACTGCTCCCTGAAATAAGACAACACAACAAAATTTCAGATGCAGCAAATACTTTAAAAACATATACAATTAAATTAATATTTAGA
Organism: Agrypnia vestita; assembly: GCA_016648135.1. Taxonomy (NCBI): domain Eukaryota; kingdom Metazoa; phylum Arthropoda; class Insecta; order Trichoptera; family Phryganeidae; genus Agrypnia; species Agrypnia vestita. The sequence goes on from JADDOH010002279.1 coordinate 17,007, forward strand.
TTTATTGTTTAATTTTACGGTGGACGGGAGATTTTAGATATTACACATCTTTATATTTAATTTTGTAGCAGCACGCACACAAACACACATCTGACACACTTTGTATTACTTCAGCTCAATTTAATGCTACATCGCACAATTTCCGTATCAATCACCCGAATAGGCAACTACACTTTGTAATCATAGGCAGCAATCAAATTACTTATATCATTCATAGAGCATCGAGCCCAAAACTCTATTTCTGTGTTGATGAACGCGATGATGAGGAAATGAACGAAGTTATTTTTTATGCGCCGAACTGAAAAAGAAAACGCAAAATATTCTGAATATAATAATTTCGTTTTCTGTCTAATAACCGTAAGTTCGTAGCTTCCTGAAATTCACGGCTAATAAACGAAATTACACGGCTGGAGAGAGACTCGAACCTCGAACGCGCGGACGGTAGTGCGGCGACTAGACGACATAGCCGCCGTTGATTCTCCGTGGCCCGTCAAAAATATACTATACATGTTACAGCAAATTTGTATTTCTAGTGAGTCTATATTTTCACTAGTAGAAATATATTTTACCCGGTCGGGCAGTGAAAACATGTCAATCAATGAATTTACAGATCGGTGAAACTTTTTTTTGAAAACTTGAAAATTTGCCCACGAATGCACGCATTTTTCAAAGCTTTGGTTAGGTTAGATTAATAATATTCGGCATATAATGTTGATATTTTTTAATATTTTTTTTAATTTATTTTATTTAATTCGGTCATCCAACTGGGAGACACAATTGATTGATAAGATGAAATACAAAAAAATAGAATAAATGAATAATGCAGTAAGAACCCTTTTCACGCAATAACTTTAATCTTAAATTGTTATTCTAAGAGGTGAATCTCAATCCGTAAATAGACATCTGTCTTGATCTGTCAAATTGAATTTTAATGACATTTCGGAAACCAATATAATTTCACTAGTAAGATATCAGTTAAAATATTTTTCACTAGTTTGTATTTATTTCTATTGGTGAAAATCTGCTTGCATATGATAAAAATGACCTTGAATATAATTTCACTAATATACCAGTGAGAATATAGACTCACTAGAAATACAGATTTACTGTAACATATATGCTACACATTGTAGAAGCAGGACTTAGCTAAGAGACGAACCATTAATTTACGCCTCCCCCGTGATTTTTCACGGGTGTAAGTGTAAGTACATGATCTTCTTTTCTGTCTTGAACAGCAGTGCACCGGTGAAAGTTGCATGTCAGTTACGGAGGAGAAGTTAAACGGAAATAGACATATCGCGGCCATTTTATGTTTTTTTTTCAAAAAATTCCAATAAAATAATAGTTTAATACGTACCTTAATAAGTTCCAATAAAAAATAAAATAAAATGAATCACCTTGTAAAAAATAACCAATTTCTACCTAAATTTTACTCTCCCAGGGTAGTAGGTATAACCCCCTAAGTGCACTATGTAGCGAGGCTCTGGTCTTTCGTTGGACTGGGTCTATCTATCTAGTGGATATCGTCCATTTACTTCACTATTTTTTTGCAAGGTGCCCGAAGTACGCGAGAATTATTATCTGCATTTTGTAGTTTTATTTTTTCTGCGGGCAGTTAAATTTTTGACCTTTAATTTTTAGGTTAGAACATACGTTTTGTTTGAAACGTGTCAAAGTTGACAGCATCCACGGCGATATTATGAATGATAGCCAATAGCGGACACTAATAGCCGCGCAGTAGTCACTATCGGTCGCACAGCGGCCAGTACAGCCGGTAGTTAATTTCAGACACCAATGGCCAGTGTAGGCGCCCGCAGGGCGATACCAATCGGCGATACCTTTCTGTTATCCTGTGATCAAAATGCTATCTATAATGACTTTTATATTTACATATCCTAAAATATAATACAATTTTTAACACATCTTAATCTACAATATAATCTAATCTATAATCTATGGTACAATATACTATAACCTATAATTAACAATCTATAATATAATACAATATCATAATACATCTTATACTCTTCTTAAATAATTGTTTTTAAAAGTTTTTGTTGTTAAATATTAATTTATCAACTTGATGCTTGTAGTAACCCAGGTAGTTAGAGGGTCCTAATCATATGACGGTATTTTCTAGAGATGTTTTCTATTATATGAAAACATATTATACAGTCGTAAAATAGTTGACGCGAGTTGAATTTACTATTATATATTATTTCATTTCGATCTCCTGGTTGCGGCCAACCACTGTGATGACCCATGTAGATAGTAGGGCATCGAGGCCTTGATACATTTTATAATAATTTAGTATAGTTCCTGGTCCGGCACCAGAGTTAGACATCCTATGATGGTGTGTGTTGAATATATAAGGCGAAGCAAATCTATAATACAAATCATTCCATTGCAACTCAATGTAAATCATATTCTTTTCACGGCTAACGATGTAAGATGACCCTAATGTGGGTCCTACTAAATAATGAAGGTTAGTAAGTAGCAAAACGTCGCGTTCAAAATACAATATATTGGATTATTAAATATTTCATTATTCTTATATGTGAGCGCGCGCGATTGAGCGACAGGTTGCAACCGGTCGACTTCAACCATATGATGTAGCGATACAGTTGTTAAAATTTAAATATTCAATACAGAAATATTACTACTACTAAAATTCAACTTTTCATATGAAATAATGTTCTATACTATCAGAAATTGTTCTATACGATAAATTAACTAAAAATACGTATTAACTGTAAATAATTAAATAATATTTAAATAATATAAATTTCATTGCAATGAATAAAGTCATTTGCCGTATGATGTTAGCGAAAATAGTTGTATGGCGCGGGTGGCAACGGCAACTGCTGAGGTCGACAGATACGCTGTAACTATAAAAGGATCGCGGAATAAAATATTCTCTTCTATGAAATATAAAATAATGTATTCTATACAATATTAATACTCTGCCTGTGCTAACTATACATTTAACTAAAATATATATTATTAACTGGAAATAATTATTCTGTGAAAATTTCGCTTTTGAATGCAATATTAACTAAAAATATTAACTAAAATATTTCTAACATCTTGGGTTCGCATACTATATTGAAAATACCTAATGCCCTTTGCATTTACTAAGTATATTACCTAAATAGCCACAGCTATACCATCCTGTCCGTCAGGGACGAAACATAAAACACAGTTATATTCCTAAAAGTGCTACCTCTTACGCGACAAAAATACCTATTGCAGTCGGGCTATGAATATTAACTATTTCCGCCTCATAATGGCGCCTGGAACCAATACTAAAAACCTCACTAGAAATAATAAATGCGACTAAAACTCGATAAATACAATATATACTATTCGTAATACGTCGTTGAATTGGTACATGAATCGTCTAATGGATGAAGGACCCCGTTGTGTATCGTAATAACTTCAAATTCTTTTATAGGAGCAGTGTGGAAACAATTGCATAATATTATGTAATAAAAACATCTAACGAACCTAATAATCGATACATTTATGTTACAATAAAATACATACACTAGAAAGAATTCGTGTATTAGAAATAAAACATTTTCGATTTGAGACAAACCAGTAAAATCGTTCGAACGGCGCAATGGAAAAAATCCACACATATTAAATAACACTGAAATTAATAATTATAATTGTATTTGTATTAGCAAATTCTTACCTTCAATGGTTTCGTCTTAGACGTGCATGAACCTGTTCATATTAATTCCTGGGGAAAATAATACATATATTTGCTATCTACGAGATAAGACATTTTTGAAGCAAAACTTCTTTATAAATAAGTAGATAAGGTCTCGGGGATGGTTTGTTCGAAAGGATTCTACAACAGCCCGTGAGTTTATATGAAATAATAGTTTCTTTGAATGCTAAATTTTGGTTTTTTAAACCCTCAGCATCTCTGCTGAGAGGGGTAGAGGCTCCTCGCCCGCCTAAACCCGGTGGCCGACTTCCTAAGTGACTAAACGGCCCCCCTTGTTCCTCCGGAACTTACTGCATCCCGAGACTCTATCTCTTCTTTACGAGATGTGATCCTGTGACGCCTCTTTTTTAGGCTTATAATTGAGAAGGCCGTACTCTTTTGGTACGAGTTTCTGATGATGTGTGTTGTCTTGAGGCGCCTTTCTTTTAGGCCGGTGTTTGAAGAATCATGTACTCTTTTGGTACGAATTGATGACGACATTAGCCTCCTTTGCGGCATAGTCAGTGATGTTACAAATTATTGTGCAATCTCATTATGCCTTTTCAGAGCGGCGTCCCACGATTCTGCATCTTGCAACATTTACTTTGGACAAATGTTAGAGTGTTAGTAACATATTTATAATATCCCAGCTATTCCATATGAGTGAGTGGTTTTTATATTTATTCTGGCCCTGTCTTTCTTACAGAGGACGAAATAGAAGTTAACGTTTTCTATCAAGGTTTTACAGCATTCAAGCATGGAAATCCTTCCAAAGACAAAGGGAACCTTTTTGTTGGTTTAAGTAGTTTGCACCAGATGAGGTTAGGTGGTCGGTTTATTGACGACCCCGAGCAACAAGGAGGACCCCGCCTTTAAGGGGCCCTGCAGGGGCTTGTGCGGGTTCCACGCCCAAGTGCCGGCAATCATCCACCCCTCAGCCAGCTAGGCTAACACAAACCAGATATCCCCAATCTTTAGTTAGATCTCCCCATTCTGTCCTTTACTCGTCATTCTGAAGCTACTTGTTAAGCCGAATATACCGAGGTACTCGATTCATAAAGAATTAGTTGTAGACCGAGTGTAATGGTTGCGCAATACCTACGCAATACAGTAATTATTATAATGCTACAAAGTAATTCATATAGAACTCCGTGTATTCAATTTTCAGCATAAACGGTATGAAATTCGCTTTGCATAAAAATACATCCGTTTGGAAGGAATTCTCGTACGATTTGAACCAATATCACACAAGCAATCGTGATATTTAATTACACAATTATTCCGAACTCAAATATTCCCAAAATAAATACATTTCGATAGTGAAAATAATTAACCGTAATAGATAATATAAATATGTTCCTTAGCTGTTACTCTTTGTGGCGGAATCCTCCTTCTGGTGCTGCGGGATGGTGGAATCTCTATACTTCGCCGCTGCAAGACCCGCTTTCTCTCAAGCTGGCAGCTCCTTTGCTCGCAACTGATGATCTGGAACTCGGGGCTCCGTCGGTAGTCTGTTGGGCAGCGCTCCCGCTCGCAAGTCTGGTCTCGAACTGAAGGGGGCTGAGTACATCGCGTTCGCTCCTTTTATACTCTCGATTGCACCATATCTTCGAAATCCACGCTAGTGCAGTGACTCATCCTATGAGCGATGACCTCACCGCCGGCGCTCGCCATTGGCCGGATTCAGTCAACAGGACGGTCGCCTCCGGCTCAACCCGTCGAAGGCAAAGCGCGCCTGTGATTGGTCCGTTTCGTTAAAATAATAGTTAAGCACCCGCTACACGCGAGACTTCCTGTTCTGATTCATAAATAATAAAGGCTCGTTCGCACCTACTCACAAGGTCGAGTCTATTAGGATTGGCAAACGATATTAATTTAACACAGAATTATATCTATGGTATAATAAAGATCTAAGAAATATTACTTGTATAGCTGAATATTCAATATTTTGTTAGCCTCTTGTAATACATAGAATCTTAAGAAGAAATATATCAGGCTTTTACTTTTAAACGATTCCAAACAGAAGAAATATATTTTTGATGTCCATACTTGGCTTTTTTGAATATTATTATTTTAGGATTTTCTAAATTTATTAAATCTATCTCTATGTCGACCATCACAGCTTCCCCCTTATTTAGAGAGAGGAATGATCTATCAGACCAAGCCTATCTGCTAAATAACCCAATAGGATAGTATATCTCGTGATACTTATCAAGAGTTTCTAAAATTCCTTTTAAAATAAATCGTTGTTATTATCAGTGCCAAATTCTTTTTCAATGGAACCTTCTTTGCCTATTTAAAGCTACTGTAAACCATCTGCCTGTCATTCAAATGAAAAGTGTACAACTAATACAAATATAAGATTTGAAAGCGAAAGGGACTGTATATAATTTTTTTCAATTGACTGAAAAGGTTCGATTCTTCATAATCGATTGAATGCCTCAGTAATGTCATTATTGTGTCTGCTAACCCCTCAAGTTCCATCCTGTTATCAACACTTAAAAGGGACGCTCCTTCCCCCACTTTGTTATCCTCCTTGCTTCCCTTACAATGGTACACTCCTAGTGTTCACCACCTCGCAACTCTATACTACTTTCC
>JADDOH010002280.1:0-36235 GCA_016648135.1 Agrypnia vestita
ACTCGCAATGAGCATGTCCTTATCTTAGTGTATTTTTCACAAAATGGCGTTGAAAACAATTTCAATCGTCCGCGATTAATTTTAATTAAACGCCATAAACTTTTCCCTTCGACAAAGGCGTAAAGTGAACCCTTCGAAACATTTTAATTGCTTTAAGATAAAATTTCGCGAAGGACTAAGGTTGAGAAATAATTTATAATTAAGTTTTTTTCTCATTCCGCCAAGAGCGAAAAGCTTTTAAAGGAATAAGAATAACATAACTAATTATATTATTTATTTAATATTTTGAAAGCGAAATTTTTTTTTAAATGTATTTCAAATAATGCGTGAAATACTTTTGAAATAGAATATTTAATCTAAGAATGATAGCAATATCTGGAAAAAATATCGGGATGACAGCGCAACCCGAAATCAAGTGGATTTCAATTAGCTTTGATTGGTTATGAAGGCACTTCCGTTGCCTCTCCCTCAGAGATCGGGAGCTGTAACGTTAGTGGGGTTGTATAAATGGGACGAATACGAATTGAGATAAGGCACGAACCTGGAATGCCTTATTAGTCAATTATGCAGTTATTTGATTTTATGAGAGTGCCGATATTTTATTACACATTGCCCTAATATTATCTCAATGTCAATTTCATAGTGACAAATGACACTTTTGGAAGAAATAAAGTAGTTGTTTAAATGAGTAATTATCCAGAGTTGTTAAAATTATTTAATTAAATGAATTAACAAATATCTAAAGTAACAATGTTCATTACTTTGATATTATACGGTTTTGAAGCTAGTGCATCTCCCTTAGTTGAAATTATATTGATGTTCACTATTCTTCAAAAGATATTCCGAAAATTTCGTTAAATGTAAAGAATTTCAAAGCAAAGGACAAGATCAGAATACATGATTGAATCCAATCACTTTTGGCATATTTTCTTTTCTTCTGTATCTTACTGTTTTACGTCGTTACACTTTAAGTAATTAAATTAATTAATTATTCATTCAAATCCATTAAATTTATATGAGATTTTTGAAGATGGTGCCATACGGATTTAGCTTTAATTACATGTACACAAGCTCGTATCACATCCCTTTTAATGTAGGTTAATATGTTTTCATTACCTTCATATATTTATTTAAAGTGTTGAAATACTGCACGCATTCAAAACAGAAAATATCCTCTTTCAACGCTTTCACAACGTGCAACATGGGGTAGTTTTTAATGCAAATTTAAGCCTAGTTTAGACCGACGCGAAGCAGTATAAATCTCCGCGGAACAAAGTAACCCCCTCGGCCACCTTCACGTAATGCACTATGGAGCCAAGTTTATTGCAGCGGTCAGCGTTATTGGATTTCCCTACATGCGGCGCTCGCTGCAATTTTCCGAACAGCCGGTTGATACGCTCAAGTGGACGATGAACGTAATTACGTGAAAAGTAGGCACTATCAATATGGCAACATTTATTCGGCGTCAATATTAGCCCATTTTTATGGGTGACGTAACATTGAAACTGCGTGCGTGTTTCAACTATTAACATTTTTAAACAATGTATCATTACAAATGCCTCGGGGAGATTAGGGAATATTTCAGCAAGACATTTATTAACTAATCCTTGATTGTTTAGTCTATCACCACGATACTTGCCCGGCTTAGCGAAATTCATGTTTTGTTTTTCGTGGAATTCTTGAAATTGACTTGCAGTTGAATTTCATTGAAATCTGTTTCTCTTTATAGATAATAATATGAAATGTGCTTTCAATTTTTTACATATCAAATGTCAACTGCTTTAGGTATCTAATTACTTTCATAACTTTCTATTTTTAAAGAGACTCTTCCTTTAAAATAATTGTTCTACATGTAAAGTTAAGATTTTTGAAAGGAAGATTTATTAATATAATAATGTGGTGTCGTATACATTTATTAAAAAAAGAAGCATCGGAGATGTGCGCTATAGCATCTACCAAGAAATGAAGAGGCTGGCAGATGACAGAGAGGAGTGGAGAGATCGAGTGCTTGGTGCAGACCGATCCTAGGATTGAAACCCAAAAAAAAAATTATTTAAATTATTTTTATTATAAATTTTTCTTTTTAATTTACTTTTAACTTACATGATATGATTTTAATGAAAAATAAAATTAGAAAATATATATTATACGTGGTTCCATACTTGTTTACTGCCGTTCTCATATAAAAATTGAATCGGAATTCCAAGAATAAGGAAATTTCACATATTGCAACTACCGGTGAAAATATATGAAGTAGAAAAAAATGAATTATATTCATAGAATTGTTAGTGTAGAGTATAGGCATATATATAATAGGCAGTGTGGAGTAATTTTTTCATTCATAATTTTTATTATATATATTTTTTTAAAATACCACTTATTTAAACGCATATGATTGGTCGTGACGCATCAATTCGTGTTTGGTGTAGTGCCGTAGTATTTGTACATCTGGGTGCCATACAATTGTGATGTGCACGTGAGCGTGACTAGTTTTTTGGCGGTAATTTAAAATGTTAAATTTCAAAATCATTTTTATAATATTATTATTATTATATTCTTAATGATGTATTTTCTAGACCAAAGTTTGTAATAAAAAAAAAACTAACCCAAAAAAAACAAGTTTTTATTTTACTCCCTTTCTTTGTAAATTAAGTTTACCATCTTGTAATTAAATAATTGATTGACTAAAATTGAAATATATTTAAGTCAAAAATCTCTAAAAATATCTCTTATCTTCATTCGAATTTTCTTTTCGTTTTATTTCTTCTTACATTCCTTTGGCGAATGAAAATCTTAACAATTAAAGATGAATTAAAGCATATAACATAACACTAAACTTACAGGAATTTAATATATTTCTAAGATGTCAGATGTTTTGAGCTTTGATAAGACACTTCATGCTTTGAAGATTAAATTCCAAAAATATTTGTCAGTCAATTTAATCATGATTTTGATAGTTTTGATAGATGACAATTTAATCAATTATCAAAAATATACTACCTTATAATTTTCCAGCGTCAAAAGATTTAAAATAGAATCAGATTTGTGTAATGTAGAATTATTCAAAACTAAGCAGAAATCTAAAAGAAATAAATTATTATTTGATTTCTTCCCAAAAAACCGATTGTCATAAATTTTCGAAATTCGTAGTGAAGTACCTATTATACCGACGGAGTAATACAAATTTTAAATATTCCGTGACGTAATCAAACTTTTCTGTAATGATTCCAATTTGAAAAAAACCATTAAAAATTCTAAAAATTCAAAATTATAATAAAATTATTAATTTTTTTAAAACGAAAATTTGCTAGATCATTTTTATCGTCGCCACGAGTCTGCTTGCAAAATTTCAGCTCGATTGGAAAGTTTTAGCTCACGGAAAAAGAATTAAAAATCGATCCAAAGTTTTTTCGTCAGACAAGCAAGCAAGCAGACGCTACGCTACGCTAGAGTTAAAAGAAAGGGAGTAGTAAAAAGTTAAATTTCTCTAATATAAATGCTACATTACTGAGGGTGAAAGGTGATTTTTAAGGGAATATTGAAAGAATTAGTCATATTTTGTACGATAATGATTTGTGAATGAAATGTGTTAAATTAGTGATAAAATTTAAGTTTGTTACAAGGGTCTATTGAAACCACTATTGTTTTAATTATAATTTATTCATTAAAAGATTTTCACGCAATACTAAAAAACAGGTGTGTGGATGCATGGACGATACATCAGTGTCACATTAGTCATACAGAATGGATATATTTCATAATATTTTTTGAATGATGCATATCGTTAGTACATTTTAATTCACTTGAATTCACCTGCAAAATACGCGGTAGATTTTTTAGATTGTATTATTTTACTAGGCACTTACGCGGAGGCTTTTAAAACGTTTACGGTGTTACGGAGGGTGGCTTGGGGGGCTTTAAGGGAATATTTATAGGACACGGGAATATGGAAATCGGTGACCTGCGATAATACCTTCGTCGCACGGCGCTGCTTCGTGACGGTATCAGGAAGGAATATAATAAATACTAAATTGTGCTTTATTAATTAATACAGCAGCTAAAAAATTCCCAATATATTGTAAAGCTCCGATGTATCTAGCGGATTTAAAAAAATACCTGATTTAATTCCTTGTGAACACCCACACATAGGCAATACTCACATCATCACTGATGTATAAAAGAAAATAGTTTTATTTAACATTTTGTTGAAGTTTTCATAATATTTTTAGTATCAAAAATCAAGATACGCCTTAATAGATTACAATTGATTAACCTTTACATATGTAAGATTATAAAAAAATTACATTTAGTGAACGATAATTGTTTTATTAAAAAACACCTTTTCACATGTGTTTGTTTACTCTGTTATATTACGAATGTCTTGTTAATAATTATGTCTAAATAGAAACGTTATATTAAAATTGAATGTATTTTATAATATTTTTTATTGAAAGTCACATTAAAATATATTTCACTTATCCAAAAACATTTTGGAATGGATAAAATGTGAACTATTCAGACAAATACATGGTAAAATAAATAAATTATAATCAATAAAATCTATCTAACATGTTTTTTTCGTATGTAAAATAACACGAATTTGAACAAAAAATCTAGTTGATACGAGGCAGCCTAAATTTCGCTAGTCAAGGAGAAGTTTTTTTTTACAATATACAAATATAAAAATAAATATCAATAAAGAGAAACTGTTGAGTGAACTTTAGTATGACTAAATATATTCGTTTTTAGTAATACTTCAATAATTCATTCATGCTCTTATGTATCATACTCCTGTCCCCAAACACAAGTATTACTTTACTGAAAAAAATGTAATATTCAATGTAAAATAAAAAAATAAATAAAAAAAAACTTTTCCTAGTTGTAAGAAGAAGAACTTCCTGTAGTTTAGGAAACATGGGGCGGTTTCATATTTGAAATTGTGTACACTGTATAATTAAACAATAATATTTCTTCCACAAAAGATTTTTTGGACCCTATTGGGTCCGATATCTTGCTGTGAAAATTAAAATTACTACGGGAATCTCCGGTAATTTCTGCTAACACAACATATATAATCAACTTTTATACGAGTAAAGCCACAAGACTGTGTTAGAGAGAAAACATAAATCGATACAGCGCACACTCGCACACATATTGGTATAATATATTAAACGTCAACATTCTAAAAGTTGTACACAGTTCATTAGGATGCCAGCCTAAATGAATTTCTCCACTAGGCACCACACCATCTTCCTCATAACATCTTCCTCATAAGAGCCTAATCAGCGACAAATGTGTCACACGTGACGAGGTACTCCACCGCCTGATGACGTCGTGGCACTTTGTACGGGCACTCGGCACGTCTCGGCCTTAATCAGGAGAACAGATTATGCCAGGAGAGCAGGCGGGGTGGGGAGATTGGATGAGGCAGTCAAAGGAATTACACGTTCTGTGAAATATTATGTACAAAACGAAACATAATGTTTTTGAAAAACGTACTGAACGAATGCTGTTGTAGGTATCTTTCGATACGTCTGTTGCTGTTCAGTACGTAGAATGATTGAGTTATCGTATTATTTGAGAATTTTTTTTTTCATTGCTTTACTTTTACATTTGATAAGGTTACATTTTACTTTACCTGTCTCACTAGAGAGCTCTGTGTTGAGACATGCAAAGTTTACAATTATAACTTATATTCTATTTTTATTTATTTATTTATTCATAAAATCCTTGTACAATTTATTTTATACATGAATATGTGGACCATAATAGTGTATATCATTTTATTTACAATATTACTTATCTAAATACACATATTTTAATTGTGTTTTGTGGATTACTACTAGGCGAAGTCTGTGCTAGAGTAGCTAATTGTATACGTTTCATTTGTTATAGTTTGTCAACACTAATGTAGGACGTTGAAGTTGTATGTAAATATATTTTATACAAAATAGGTACATTTTATACAAAATAGGTTTAAAAAAAGTACATTTTATAAAAATAAGTTTAAAAAAAGATTTATCATCGCCTACACTCAGGCACATGTAAATATACCCTAATTTTATCTCAATTTTTCTAATTTAATTTAATAATTTAATTTAATTTAATAATTTAATTTAATTTGGAGTACACAATAATCCTGATGAAGAGAACATTGTTCTCGAAACATGTAGATTTTTTAATCTAATATAGTGATGAAAACAAAGTAATTTGTGTTTTATTTTAATATTTTTAATAATGTGTTTGGTAACTTTTAAAAATAGTTTTTCGATGCAATGGTGCTATCGATCTACTGTATAAATAGATTGTACTCGTCGTAGTGGCGGCCAAATCGCACGGAAACTGTTGTTATTTTAACAGAAGCGAAATAAAGAAAGAAGAAGAAAGCAAAGCAGACAGTAGGCGTAACCACAGACTAACGGTGCGAGTTGGATAATCACGCATGTTATGATCAGTGCGAATTACGAATAGGCCTCAAGTTAAGGTTGTGTATTGTGAGTGACTTTGTGAATAAATAAAATTAGAATTGATTTTTTAAAGTGTTTCATTTCGTCGTACAGATTCCTCAAATGCGCGTTTGTCCTCAAATAAAAATGTCCTAAAATGTTTTGTATTCTCAAGAAAAATTGTACTGTGTGATTAGGTATCGACATCTATTTTATTTCAATTCTTTCACGTCTTTTTTATGGTGTTTCATATCTCCACAATGCTCGGTATCTCGGTAATGTTGATGATCTAAGCAGCCTTTATAACGAGTGTACTTTATGATCTGTCACATTATTAGAATGTGTTTTTTATGAAGACAACGAGCGTTTGAGGGCGCATTTTGTCGGAGCTCTCCGTAGGCGGGGTCCGGGACACAATTTATTGTGGGATTAGGGCTGCAGACTTTCATCTATTTAATGGATAAAACCAACACCTCTCCTGGTCGGTAGACGCTGCGAAGTAACCACCCACGTGCCCCTATAAAGGGGACGAATCAGCATGGGCCTTTGACTATTTTAAATGCAGGGTTATTTGTAAAACATTAATAACCTCGCAGGACTCTATTCCTGCCTTGATTATGGGTCGAAAATGTTCAAGCTCTAATGACCTAATATCAATAGTTATGGAGATACGCGACATCAAAGTTTACATTTTTTTTTCAATATTTCTTACTTATTTTTTGTAAAACGTTGACTATCATTACACTAACGTATATTGATTACGAAAAATTCATTATTTTCAATACAAGTTAAATAAACTGATAATTCCAATTGGAATTAGGAGGTTTTTATTATTTTATTTAAATGATATTAAAGGAAATGAATTTTTCGTATTCGATATAAGTTACTGTAATGATAGTCGAACGTTTTACAAAAAATAAGTCAGAAATATTGAAAAAAAATGGAAACTTTGATGTCGCATATCTCCATAACATAGTATTAGGTCATAATGATTGAACAATTTCGATTCATGATCAAGGCAGGAACACAGTCCTGTGAGGTTATTAATGTTTTACAAATAACCCTGTATATTAATTTGTCCGTGCTGTAGTTATATTCCGTTAATATTCTGAAGGACATATAATAATATTTTTACCACTTTAATAATATGTACACTTTGCTTCAAATAATTAATTACACATGGATTAAAAATTACTAAATTTTTGTCGTTTATTAAATTAAATTAAAGTCGTTTATTCAGCTTCTCTTAGGACATTTTAATATTTCGTTAACCTCTACATTCCAATTCTTTCGTATTATTTTACTTCTTTGACTTTTCCGTAATTTTTTGTTGTAGTCTCACATATGTTGTTAACAATTAATGATAAATTTAGATTTGTAGTCACTTCTAATTTTTTTATTCTAAGTAAATATATATATATATATATATATATATAAATACACATATACTGAGTATAATATGACAGCTTTGAATAAAATCAGTAAACAAGTAATCATTTATTTATTTATCTAAATTATTTAGTTCCACACACAATGTTGTGTTCCACACTGAGACATATTGCATTCCATCTAATCATTTAAAAGTTTTTTTAATAAAATTTTTGCACTCCAGTTTAAAACTCCTTATATTCTCCATGTTTTGAATTTCTTTTGGCAGGCTATCGAAGATTTTTATACCTTTATACATCATACAATTTTGTGAGGTGTTTTTCTTTTTCTTTGGTAGTCTTATGTTGTCGCTTCCTCTTGTATTGTAGAAATGAAAATCCTTATTCAGCTTCAAATAATATTGTAAATTATATTCAAATAATTAGAAAAATAATTATTTGAATATGTACTATATTGATTATTTTCTACACGAATTGGTTTCGATATCACAGTATTGTGCGTGCATCTCGAAACTGGTCAAAGTAAAAAATAATCATTGTGGTTTGTAAAAAAATTACTTAGTTTTTGAAATAAATAAATTTGTCCCATCTATATCAAAAGTTTATTATAAAAATTTAAAATTTAACGAAATATTTAAAATTTTCCAGACGGTGTCTGATTTATATAAAAAATCTTAAACCACTCCGTACAAACCAACCGCCATATAAGATAATGATTTATTTTATTAACGTTGTTTATATCTACATATCATAATTTAAGAAATATTTTGTTTATATAAACATTGAGCTTAACTTGAGATGTGAATGTTGTTAAAAGATTACAGAAGTGAATGAAGAAAACTCCTAAACTATATCCATTATAAAAGTGTTCGGTATTCATCCGAGGTGGGCGCTCTGATACACGGGTGGGACATCTTAATTTGAAGTTGTCGGTTGAACAAATTAATGGACATTCAAAGTAGAGTTTTGGAACTAACTTTGCGCAAACTTAATTAGCCCTTTTCCCGCCATCAAACGGCCCCTTACTTCCGGTCACTCGGTTTTTAAATAACGAAGCCAGCTTCCCCGCTGGCCGCCAGGTTCGCACTGTTTGCGGCGCGTCTAGACGGCGGATAAATCCAATTTATGATTGCATAACACTGTCATAGATGGCGGGCAGTTTTTTTTGTTTGCTAGCGTGGCGATTGCGGATATTTTTTTGGTCAACGTTTGGTGTGTATCTTGGCTGGAGCCTCCGCTCCCAGCTCACCCAGGGTTTAATATTTAATAATACAAAGGGTTGCAATCACTGCCCGTCGAGTAGGTAGAGAAAACTCAGGTAAAGACATTAAAATATCATTAATATTCTCATAATTAATTGCGACAAAATAGAAAAAATTGTTTTTAAAACCAAATTAATTAATCAATTAGAATGATATACAGAAAAATCTAATTCACGAAAAAATATTAGGCTACTACTGGGATACGAACCCAGGTCACCTCCTTTCCGGGGCCGGTGCTCTGACCACTTGCCTTGAAGATTTCCATGAATATATCGACCTTAAATGTAGTTCTCATTTTTATTAAGTGATTAATTTTTTATTTTTGTCCATAGAGCAATCCACTATTTTTGAAGCGGTAGTTCAAATAACTTTGCAATGCCACCGCTAGATGGACGCCAGAATTAACCGAATAATTCATTTTTATTTGGGCAATACATTTATACAACAGATATGTATATTATATTCCAGTAGTAGCCTAATATTTTTTCGTGAATTAGATTTTCTGTATGTCTTTCTAATTGATTAATTAATTTGGTTTTAGAAAAAATTGTGTTTTCGTGATCGGGGAGTCAGTCAAAACGTAAATAAACATAAACAACAAAAAATATTATTTTCGTAACCAACACTTGCACGTGGTTTCCCCAAGGGTTAGAATATTATTTATTCAACGTCTGACACACATTCCGCGTTATTTTTACATACGTCGTGAATTTTTCAGTTTCAGTTTTCAGTTTTTCTGTATTATTGTAAGAATTTTTATAATGTAGGTTCATGGTTTCATTTCATTCAATGTTTCATATTTCTGCTACTATACTCTTGTCAGTTGAAACATCCATTCGTGAATATTTTTAATTTCAGGAATTTTGCTTACCATAGGTTTATACTGCCGGGATAGTAGGATGCGGTGCAGCCTCTTCATATTTTCGCCACAGAATGGGCCCGAGTTCCTATAAGCCATGGCAAGAATTCTCATGATTGTCTGTACTACACTTACAACCAAATGTAGGAAATACTTTTATTTTATTTGATTTTTTAATTTATTTTATATAAATGTATATTACCTATATGTTTATTTTTTAAAATTTTATTTAACAATATATTTAACATATTATGTCACATTGTTAATTATCTTACAACTTACATAATTACTTACTTACATACTTACCATCACGTCGTTTCCTCGTGGGGGTAGGCAGATAGGATAGAGCGCCGCACTCTTCTGTCCTGACATACAACTCGCGCCTCATCCACATTCATACATCTTCGCATGCAAGCTCGCCGGTTGTTGAGGCTTCTAACTAGACCGTTTTCCAGTATCTGGTTATTCTGGTCATGCCACGTCATTCGCGGTTGCCCTCTCTTTCTGGCGCCAACACTTGTATTATATATCTTTCTTACCATTCTTTCCTCATTCATTCGCTCAATATGCCCAAACCATCTGAACGACCCTTTTCTTATTCTATTAATTATGCTAAGATCAGCTTTATATTCTTCCTAATATCTGCATTACTCTATCATATATTGATTTGTCACAGATACGTCTGAGGGATCTCATCTCTACTGCATTAAATCTACTTTCGTTCCTCTTCTGCCAGCTCCAGGCTTCGCTTCCATACATCAGTGTTGGTACCCGAATTCCATTATGTACCGCTAGTTTTGCCTCGGTAGACATATTTATATCAGAAACTATTGCTTTCAAAGCACCGTTCACCCTATTACCCTGAGTCACTCTCCTCTCGATATCTGTTACGTTATGGTTTGACTTTAACATAAAATAAAAGATATTAACTTTGTATGAAACGACGAATTTATTAATTATTTCGCTTGACTCAAGTTGAGTCAGGGCATATTTAACAACTAAACAATAAATACAATATTAATTACATAGAAAGAAAGAGACAAAGCATACAAGTACATAAGAAAGAGACATAATATAAAATTAAGAATGAGTCAGAATATCAAAATACTCAAGAAAGAGTACTCAAGAATAGTCTGAACACCGGGGGAGGTAGGGAAGGGAAGAGAGATTACAGAGTTGACAGATTTTAGTTGGATTTAACGGAAAAAAAAATAAATATATATTAGGTCCTTACATATGAAATTGGCGTTTAGTATGGGAGGAACATAAAGCCGATTTTTTTTTATTATAATATATTTATTTAATCAAAGTATGTACCATTGCTATCTATGCACTTTTGCCATCTCATAGGTAGTTCATCGATCCCTTTACTAAAAAAACCATTCGGACGGGAATCAATAAAATCTTTGAAGGCGGTTTGGACTGCCCATTCGGAGTTGAATTTTTTCCTTTGCAAGAAGTTATCCAAATTTCGAAAAAAATGGTAATCTGTTGGGGCAAGGTCCGGAGAGTACGGTGGATGTCTTAGACATTCCAATTGAAGCTCCTCTAATTTGGTAGCCGTCTGTTGTGCAGTGTGTGGTCTAGCGTTATCATGAAGCAGCAGTGGCCTAGAGCGATTAACCAGCCTCGGTTGTTTAGCAGCTAGCTTTTCCATCATGGTTTGCAGTTGCTGACAATAGACATCTGCCGTAATCGTCTGGCCAGATTTAAGAAAGCTGTAGTGAACGACACCAGCACTAGTCCACCAAACGCTCACAAGTAACTTTTTGGGAGTCAATTTTCGCTTGGGGCATGGTTTGGCTGGTTCGGCAGGGTTCAGCCATTGCGATGAGCGCTTCCGATTATCGTACAGGATCCACTTTTCATCACAGGTAATGATTCGATTTAAAATCCCTTCATTATTGTGCCGGTTGAGTAATGCAACGCAGCAGTCAACGCGCGTTTGTTGATTTGCTTCACTCAATTCGTGAGGTACCCACCTTTCAAGCTTTTTCACCTTACCAATTTGCTTCAAGTGGATTAAAACAGTTTTATCACTAACACCGCAGCCTGCAGCTAACTCGGATGTGGTTTGCGATGGATCCGCTTCCACAATAGCCTTCAATTCTTCATTATCAACTTTGGTCTCCGGCCGTCCACGGGGCTTGTTCTGCAGGTCGAAATTTCCAGAACGAAAACGTTGGAACCAAAAACGCACTGTGTTTTCTTTTGCGGCACCGTCGCCATACACATCATTAATCCTTCGAGCCGTTTCTGCAGCACTGGTGCCACGGTGGAACTCGTACTCGTAAATAACGCGATATTTCAAGTTTTTCATTTTGTAAACTGAGTGACGCAAAGAAAAAAACAATTGAGGAAAAAACAAATGAATTATAATTTTCAAAACACAAATACATGAGTAAATAGCTGTATAAATTTGGATTTGGAATTCCTAACCAAAGAGAAGATATTTGAGATCAAATTTGCCAGTACGGCAAAACGCCAATTTCATATGTAAGGACCTAATATATAATATATATATATATATAATATAATATATTATATATTTTTTTTTTTTTTTTTTAATATAATTTAAAATATAATAGAAAGCTAAAAGGTTTATGGACAGCACTTTTACATGATTCAATATAGGAATATAATAAATTATAATTTAGATACGAAATAATTTTTTTATAATTGGCCGAGTTTTAGCATTTTTGTCACATCTGTTTTGAATTTGTCAGTGGTCACTTGTTTGGTCTATTGTCGCAGGTTGTTGTATAGTTTTAATCCGTTGAAAATTAGTCGGGATTGTCCTGTTTTTGTTTTGGCGTGTGTTGTGTGATAGTTTTGAGCCATTCTAGTGTTGTGTTGGTGTTTTTCATGTATTTTGTGTAATTTTATGTCTTCGTCTTGTATTTCGCCAATTGTTAGTCTGTGAAAGATTTTAAGTGTTTCGATTTTTGTAATGCTTTCGATGTTTAATTTTTGTGTTATACGGTATACAGTTTCAGTTGGTGTCCGGTATTTCAGATCATAGACCATTTTTAGTATTTTGTTTTGCTGTCGTTGGAGTCTGTTTAGGTTAGTTTTGTTTCCGGTTCCCCAGAAGGGTATCAAATATCCTATTCTACTCTTGACGTAGGCTAAATCCAAGATTATGGTCCCATTGCATATACAACGAAAATGATTATTTCACTATATTATTGAATGTGCTAATGACAAAATGAAAGATAATTTACGTTTAAAAAGTAAGTATTAAATAAGATATTACACTTTAAAGTTTCGAAAAATGCACTGCATATTTTGATATTTCGTAGGCAATATATGAGGTTAGGTTAGGTTATTAGGTTTGTTTAATTTAGATTACGATTATTTTAGTTAGATTAAATTAACAGGACATTAAATTATATAGTGAAATACTTATTTTCATTGTATGAACAACGGGACCATAGTCTTGGATTATTCCTTGACGTATGCAGGTACGACGTAATACAGGACTAACGTATAAAGTTAACCGGATAGGAATTATTTTCCTTCGGATGAAGCAACTACACCACTTTATTTGTTACATAATTTGACAAATACCTGTTAGGTTCCCAGGATCGCAGGTGCCGCAGGAGGTTGAATACAGATATCGGTGCGTTTTCGGTTCGATCGCGCATATTTCATGCGCGGGGCGTAACGGCCGGTCTGATCTACGTTTACAGAACGGATGGCCGTGTCGTTACAGCGACCGCGCGGCTGGCAGCCGGATCGTGACGCGAATAATCAACGGCTGTATTATGATTCTCGCCGTTTTTTTCCCGCTTGCAACATTCTGTCAGGGCGACGGGGTTAAATGAAATATGCCCGTGTTATTGTTTGTTGTTTTTTCGCTCTAGGAGGGGAAAGCTTATGTCACAGGCTTCCCAGAATCGTGATAATTTTGGAAATGTATTTTTTACGTTAATTTGAATTCTTCGACATCGCTTTTGTGTAATGCTATGCCAGAATGTGTTCATTTCGACGGTCACTACGCAAACTCTGACATCTTACCGATAATTAATTTTTTACTTTTTTGGTATTACTTTATTTTATGGCTTCAACTCTGATTTTCTATAAAAAAAAGTATCCTGGCGTAGTTTGATGCCCTGATGTCAAAACTGAAATCAATGTATTTATTATTGCATTTTGTTTTTTTTTAATTATGGTTCGCACCTTACTAGAATTATTAATGATTAACAAAAAAATTTTTTTTTGAAAAATTATCTATGGTTCGCGTCATATATATTATAAATAAAATTATTCAAATGTCAAAACGTATGGAAAATTTTCAAATTTTAAAGTGTAATAACTTTTTAAATACTTACGACCCCCAAATTTTTATTTCAGTTTTGACATCAGGTCACGCAACTACACTAGGATATTTTTTTTATACAAATCAGAGTGAGGACATAAAATAAAGTTTAGCCAAAACATAAAAAAATCCTCGTCTCCGCAAAACAAAATTTAAATATGTTTCTCCTTTTTTTAGAGACAATAACTGACTGAAATGTGGACAAACACGCTCACTATCTTTGTAAAGCCTAACGTCAAACAGCTCTCCTGTAAAATTAATTTTTTGTAGATGTCTTATTTTTCGTAGGGAACGTCGATTTCTTATCTCTACTCCTCAATATTAAATTTTTTAAGCTAATCCTAATACATCAGATACAACAACGTTGAACAGATGATTTTTATTATATATGTACACTGTATTGCATGAACGATAAGTAACATTGTTAATTTTTGTTTATATTGTATGTACCTATAACGTTTTATGGTCAGTTTAATCAGTAAATTAATTTTTATTTTAATTCTCTTCTAGAGATCGGACAAAAGCTTCATATCTCTAAAATAAAGAGATCTAAAGGATAGTTATTGAATTTTTTAAGATATTTCATTAAAGATTGGGGAAGAAAAATAGTGGTAGAAAAGCGAAGAAAGTAATTTTTCAGATCAACGCCGGTACAGTATTAGTTTGTCAGAACCACACTGGATATAATAGGTATATCCATAAGTAATCAATTTTTTTGGTGTGGAATGTTTGCTTCAGTCAAGCTCAGTGAAGTGAATGTGTAGAAACGTGTTTTATACGCAATTATATAATCCGTGGTCTTGTGAATTGTGACAATTAAATTTAATTTTTTTAATTACTCTGTTGTAAAATGTTGGACAATCAATTAACTGAAGAACATTTACGTCATTGTATCCTGTTTCATTATCTATCGGGTGTTCATGCAACGGTTGCAACAAAGAAAATTTGTGATGTGTATGGAGACGTATTGAAAGTAAATAAGTGCCAATGTTAGTTTAGAAAATTTTCCGATGGTGATTTTGACTTGTCTGATATTGATCGAATTGGGCGCCCGGTAGGGTTTGATAATGACGCTTTAAAAACACCTAAAAGCATATTTTTCTTAAAAGTCTACCAACAAGATGGCAAAAGATCCTAGATACGATGGAGATTAAATCAATAACAAATAAAATAAAATGTAGTTTAATCCTATTTTTTTGCCACTTAAATAATTGATTATTTATGGGTACATAATGTAATATAAGAAGACAAATGAAAAACAAACAGAATAAGTCTACCTAATATTTTAAAGCCATATTTTAACTGATCTGAGCTTAATAGTCAAACCATTTGTGTTATTAACTGTGACCTTTCAGGTTTAACTGTAGTAAATGCAATATAGTGGGCCATTCGGTATCCCAGGAATTCAATACAATCTCCCGTGATGGACGCACTTTGGTCCTTTCAAACGATATTACCAGGGCAGCAGAGAGCAACGGGGTGCGAGGGTGGAAATACAACTTTTTAAAGGTTTTCTAGCGAGTATTTGCTTCATATGCGGCACGTATTCAGAAGTTTCATACCATTACTATTGATATTTATTCAAGCTATAATCAAAATAAATAATTTTGATTTAGTGGCTTTATTTTCATCAAAGAGTATTCAAGAATTATTCCTTTTTCACCGATATATTAAGTAAACTTTTTTGTCGTGATGCCCCCAAGTACCAACTAAAGAAAGAGTGGCCAATACGAACGTGATTATTTTTTGTATAAGGGGAATGTGCAGTGATGAGGGTTAGAAAAAATACGTGATGTTCCCCATGGCGAGGTTGTTGATTTTAAAAGTGAAACACCAAACTATAAACTATCGCGAAAAAAGAATATTTTTAGAGCATTTTTTGAGTAAATCACTCTAAAATTTGTAGATATATTTTTTTTTAAATTCATTTACGAGTATAACTAATTAATTCTATAAAAGAACATACCTCCATATTTTTAAATAATGGAACCTAAAATAATTTAATAAGTAACGTAGAGTTTTGAATTTTGTATTTTGAAATAATATATTTTGAGCATCAATTAAATTTCTTTTTAAAGGTTTAATAAAATATTCAAAACTGTTAGCGTATCTTTTACGTATTTCTTTAAGTGAATGATTTTTAGTGATTAACTAAGAGTTAGGTTTCATACTGGGACCATTACTGTATATAATAAAATATAATATACGAAATATACGAAATACCAAAAACTAAGACAACACATGGACAGAAAAATTACTCATACATAGGGCCTAAAATATTTAACATATTTAAAACAGACTTCCCGGAAATCAGAATATACTCAATTAATAAAATAAAAGCTTTCGCAAACAACTGGCTTACCTCCAAAGGTAGAACAGCAACTGAAAATTTACTTACTGTAATTGCATAATAATGTCTTCAAATAAAAATATATACCTATATAAATTAATTAATTAATTAAGGAAAATAAAAAATAATCTTAAACAAAACTTTAACCCTTTTTACATTAAACAATTATTCTACACATATTTACACTTGGACTTATG
Source organism: Agrypnia vestita (assembly GCA_016648135.1). Taxonomy (NCBI): domain Eukaryota; kingdom Metazoa; phylum Arthropoda; class Insecta; order Trichoptera; family Phryganeidae; genus Agrypnia; species Agrypnia vestita. Next base: position 16,824 of record JADDOH010002280.1, read on the forward strand.
ACTAACTCAACTTTCACTAACATTCCACTTGATACTCTGTAGATACATAATAACTACCTTATGAAAATAAATACTACTGACGAACTCGAAAAAATATTATAATTGTGTTCTATAACGCCACTCTGGGACAGGCGTAGCCTAGTAGAGTGGCATAATCGACAAATTAAACAAAACAAAAAAATGTGTAATTTATCTTATGTTTTATCTTATGCTTTATTGTTAAATTAGTATTAAGTATCTTTATTTGTTAACAAGGATTTTTTAAATAAATAAATATACGAACAGTCTGAAACTACAGAATATCCAGGCCAAAACAATTATGTACGAAAATAATTTTCGAATACTTTATGAGAAAACAAAAGACACTGAAATATTTAAAAACATTAATAAGATATTGAAGTTTTGATTCAAAGTGGAGAAAAAACTATTTTCTTACCTTAAATGCCAAAATAATGTGTTTTTATCAACTTTGAATCATGATCAAAGTCCCTCTAAATTAACAGATAAATGCAAAATGAACCACTGACTGAACTATAACCTATAGAATACCTAGAACCATAGATAGACATGTAAAATATACTTATTTTACGCATGGAAAAAATAATTGAAATGATGAGCTAACTGACAACCTATTCCATAAAATACATGAATACACACTAAAAAACATTGCAATTATGATGTATGTAGCATATTTTTTATTTTGTGTTTTCTGGAGTATTATGCCATGTTTTTACGACCTTTCTGGTTGACGGATCCATCAGGGTCTATCAGGACTGATGTGTTGTAATGAGTGTTGATGTTGCGGTTAAGTATTGACTTGCAATACCGTGTCGAAAGCTCAACCACAACAACAGTAAATTATCTGATGATGAACCCTGCAATGAGATTCGAAACGTCGGCAAGAAAAGTCGTAAAAATACGGCACAATACCCCAGAAAATATAAACCAGAGGATTCTGAACGGCCGCAAAAACTTAAGAAATTTTTTATGATCAGAGTAAAAGAGGATGATACCTTTCTGGGGACCCTGAAATCAGATCTAAACAGATTTCAATGATAACACAATATAATATGTACTAAAAATGGTTTACAACTTATAATATATGACTAACATAAACAGTCTACTGAAGAAAATTAACTGAAACAGTCTTCCAAAAAATACAACTTAACATAACAACGATTGAAACCATAAAATTTATTAATTATTACACAAACTAGCAAATGGTGAAATAAACGACAAGGATTTTACTTTACAAAAAAACTAAGGAAAGTTACACTAGAACATCACAAAACTACCAAATAAATCTTGCTAAAACAAAAACTGGATAATCACGACTCTTCTGTAACGGACTGAAACTATATTACTTACCATACAAAACAAGACAGCTAAATCTTCATGGTTAACAAAAAACTGTCATCTATTTTCTCATTTGCATTTCTTTATATATTTTTGTTTAATATTTACATGGTTTGCATTTACTAGCAACTAGATTCATCAAATCAATTATTTATTAAATACTAATCGCACTACATTCAAACACTAAATATAGAATACACATAAATGTACATGCAAAATATACTTAAAGGCAAATATACATGTTGCTAGAGCGTGCCGAAGACACTTGTAATTGGGATAATGGGGATAATCTTCACTTATAACGTTTTATTATCAGAGTATCATGTACCTATTATCCTGTTAGTGCCTCTAATAAATAAATTAAAAAAAAAACTTTTCTTAAACCGATCAAATATTCGAAGAATTCAAATCTAACATTCGGTGACAATAATTTGACGAAGATACATGTTTATTTATCAGTTATTTACTCTTCTTAGCAAGATATTTCTCTGAGTAGTATCCGATGTATCCAATCATTTTATGTGTCAATTCTTAATATCGCGTTATATTGCGTACGTGTTTTCTCCTCTGCAGTAAATTGCACACTCTTACAGAGATCCCATTTGTCATTTCATTTATTACATTTCCTGCAGAGCCCCAAAACACACAGCCTCTGGCCACGGAAATGGGAAATCAATATCTTTCACGCGAGAAGATGAAATGGAAGGAATCTCTATGACAGCGGGAAAGCCGAAAAATCAAAATTCAGGAGTCGACTTCACGGCATTCGGTTATTAGTCTGAGGAAAGAAAATATTAATAAATAATTCGTTTTGCGTAAATTCCTCATATATAGATATATAGTAGATTGATTTTTAGATCCAATATTTACGAAATACGTTAATGTATGATTTTTTGACATATGATGCTTACTGAAAATATACAGGGTTATTTGGAAAACATTAATAACTTCGCAGGGATATATTCCTGTCTTGATTATGAGTCGAAAATGTTTAAGCTATTATGACCTAATATCAATAGTTATGGAGATATGCGACATCAAAGTTTGCATTTTTTTTTCAATATTTCTGACTTATTTTTTGTGAAACGTTGGACTATCATTACAGTAACTTATATTGAATATGAAAAATTCATTCCCTTTAATGCAAGTCAAATAAAAAAATAATAACCTTCAAATTGATACTCTATACTTGATACTCTATAGATACATAATAACTACCTTATGAAAATAAATACTACTGACGAACTCGAAAAAATATAATTGTGTGCTATAACGTCACTCTGGGACAGGCGTAGCCTAGTAGAGTGGCATAATCCACAAATTAAGCAAAACAAAAAAATGTGTAAATTATCTTATGTTTTATCTTATGTTTTATTGTTAAATTAGTATTGAGTATCTTATTTGTAAACAAGGATTTTTAAATAAATAAATAAAAAAAAAAAAAAAATTCCAATTGGAATACATTCCAATTGGATTTTTTTCAGGGTTTTTATTATTTTATTTAACTTGTATTGAAACGAAGGAATTGTTCGTATTCAATATGAGTAACTATAATGATAGTCCAACATTATACAAAAAATAAGTCAGAAATATTGAAAAAAAATGCAAACTTTGATGACGCATATCTCCATAACTATTGATATTAGGTCATAATAGCTTGAACATTTTCGACTCATAATCAAGGCAGGAATATAGTCCTACGAGGTTATTAATGTTTTACAAGTAATCCTGTATAGTACAGTAAATTATTCACTCCGTCAATATTAAACAAGAATGCTTTTTTGACATATATGATGCTTACTGAAAATGTGTCAGCATATTTTTATATAGATAATCTGCTAGTGTCCTGTAAGGATTTTTTTTGCATATCATGGACAATGTTGTGAGAATCATTAAAAGGATTCGAATAATTAAAATACCTTTTCAGATTACAAAAACATTCAAACCCCAGAAGTCAGAATATTATTCTATACAACTGGTGAGGTACATTAATAATTCTTAGAGATGATACGCCTTCGTGCGACTTGTGTATGATAGTTAAGAATGTGTAATATAAGAGGGTTCATAAATAATATTCTGCCCAAAAATTTATGAATTATAAATATATAACATTTAAATGATATTAAAAATTCAATCAAGTGAGATAATCGATTATTTTAAATGTATTTAGATAAAAATATCCTATATTTAAATATCCTTATGATATATAAAAATACAATACAAAACAAATGAAGGCAGTGCAATTGGGATCGTTTAAAAATAGTACTTTGTAATTAAAAAAGTCTAAAACGGCAAATTTGTGTATTTAAATAAATCATTTTTAACTAAACTAGTCTTTCAATCTTTTACAATAATGTTTGAATGTGTAACACTGTTGATCGATATCATTTGAAATAGATATAATTAAACTTGCGTACTTTTTAATTAATCAAAATCATTATGTAACAATGATTTTTATAACGAACTGATTAAAAAAATATAATTTTTTCATAGTTACCTTTCGTATACTTAATTCATACATTACAAATTATAAATCATACTTGTTGTGTGTAGGAAATAATTTATTTAATTTCATCCATCGCGGCGCATGGCAACATACAACAAACATATTATGTTGATGTATTACATTGACGGATATAACACGTTAGAACCTAATTGTTATTTTGCAATATCTCTTTAAGATTCCATTATTTGCTTAAAATTATATATTATTATAATGCGATTAATAAATATGTATAAACATGCTGGAAGTTAATAATAGAGTAACTTAGTTTATAATTTGAATGAAAAAAAATAGAATAACCTAACAAGTGGGACACATTCAATCTTATTGTTACCCAAAAGCTACATAATATTATTAATAGAATGTCTGCTGTGCTCGCAATTTGTCTAGCATTCTCATAAACTTTGTTCTGTTAGTTTCATCGAGTTTTTCCGCTTTTAAAGTTTAAAATTCAAAATAAAATAGAGTTTTATGCAAGACAGAGTAAATAGATCCATTTGGTCGAAGTTAAACGTTGCATAAAATTTCGTTCAAATTGAAATTCTGCGTCGATTCAGTTCGATAGGAATTTAGGTGGCGGATAAGAGAATCTTTTCTCATCATTCCGTTTCCTTTAGCATCCCCCTCCCGCCCGCACCCCCTTCTCGCTAATATGAGAGTCCTTCATCCCCCAACATTCGAAAAGAAAATCCGCTATGACAAATTTGATGGGACGTGAGAGCCATGGCAAATGCTCCCGGCGGCCGCTCGCAGGATCCGATTTTGAATGTGCCAGTTTTTCACGATGGAATAACGAAAATGTCGGACAAGCACATGAAAATAAAATGGAGATTCCTAAATCTATCGTGATTTTCAGTGAAATATGGATCGAATTGATTTTTTTTATTATTTAATTAAATAGAGATGCGAAAACGGAATGCGTGTCGCATCAATATTTTTACTATTTTCAAAATAAGCTATGAAAATAGGAATAATTTGTTAGTTCTGGAATGGGGCTCGAACCACCGACCACCAGATCACTAGGCGAGCATCATGACCTACATCAACAAGCTAAATTTATTTAGGTATCAAATCCTCCTCACTTTGACCTTGACCAATATTGAGTATCGCAAAATAGCTTTGATATTTTTTTAAATTTTGATTAAATTCATTTGGTAAATGTACAAACTTAAGAGTGGTAGTTTTCAATATAATATAATTAATACACATTTATATTACACGCTTACCTACTTTAAAATGAGAATATATTCTCGTGTTTAAAAGTAGGGGGCATTGTCGTATATGTATATATCTATTGTTAATGTAATCGTTAGATTAGACTAGACATTAAATAAGTAAGATATAGATAAAGAAATATTAGATTTAGTTACAAAAATTAAGACATTAAATTAGGTAAGTAAGATATAAATAGTACAAGAAAATATTAAATATTCTTAAATAAGTACTTATATTACACTAAAATGACGACATTACAGATTATTATACTTTTCAGGTTTTAGAACCAACCCACTTGTGGTTATGCTTACTTCGAATATGCGCCGCTTCGGATATTGACGTAATCTACTAAACCAAAAATAAGTTGAGGGTCACAGTTAAGTTTCTTTTACAGGTTTAACCATAAGCCGAGGCATATTTCAAAGTAATGACGTTTATACGTATAATTTGTTTCATGTGCGTCGGCTTCATCGCATATGGAGGACGATGTGAATAACAAATTTGTTGAATTGCGTGAAGTGCCAATGAAATATTCAATATTCAGTCTCAAAATTTAGATAACCAACTGAATAAAGATGTTGAATTTTTATAAAATTAAACAGATTTTCCATAAAATTCTACGCATAATAGTCATATACGATAAATGCATTAAAGAGGTGACTTTTACTATACATTGCGTAAATTTCTAAAAATATATTTATCAGTCTTCAAATTTAAATTTTACAGAAAATTATTAAGAAATAAAAATAGCTTTATTTACTATCGATAAAATATTTAAAATAAATACGAGCGCGTTGTATCGAACAAAGATTTATTTGAAAGCTTTTCCGAAATTCATATAACTTAAAGTGTGTTAAAATTGTCATCGTAAGTGTGAAAGTGCCTTTAATGTATTCCGGGAGATTTCGCCCTTGGAGGAGGAGGATCTTTATTGTGCCCCCGCAGCACCCAAGGGTTGAGGTATGACGTCATAACAGTGTGCAGTGGGTAGGGGCGTAGAGGGTGGCAGTGTAGCAGGAAGGCTCGCTGAGACACGGTGGCGGATTATTTATTCTTGATAATCTTTGAAACGGGCAAGAATAAAAATGTTGCGTCATTAATTATCAACCTTGGAATTAATTTACTTTAATTTACTTATTTACAATTATGTTTGTTCATATATGTATGTACTTTTTACTTTACTTTACTTATATATTTATTCTTATTTACTTTATATTCTTTTTACTCTAAATTACTTTACTTTATTTTTCTTTTATTCTTCTAATTACGTAACCATGAAATTAAATATTTAAATGGAGTCTCAATGAATGGAATGGCTACTTATCTCAGAACAGGTATTTTTATGTACCTAGCGAGGTAGGTAACGATAAAGGCCTGCATACAAAAAAATGTATATTGTATTTGTTGCTATCTTATTCATAAACTCTGTAAATATTCTTAACATTAATTATGTTTTGATGGAAGCTGTTATAAAAGTTATTGAGCTAATAAACGCCGATTTATCGGCACTGAAACTGAAACTGAAACTGAATTTAAACATTGATATATAATTTTGTTTCCAAAAATTTCGATAAAGGTAAAGATGTACTTATGTCATTAATTTTAATTAAACAAATTTGTATTAACCATTTAACTAGTAACTCTAAGTCTACCGGTTTAGATACTACCGTATCTTCATCAGGACGGACGCAAACTAACTATCCATTATCTATTCTAGCAAATAAACCAATTTTTGAACGGGGGTTATGGATAATGGATAGTTAGTTTGCGTCCGTCCTGATGAAGATACAGTGATATCGAAACCGGTAGACGTAGAGTTACTAGTTAAGTGTTTAATACAAAGTTTTTTAATTAAAATTAAAAATTATATCCAACCACAACGATATAAACATCGAAAATATGTACTTACGTCGTCAGCTGATCAGTTAATTATACATTTTTAAAATATATACAAACAAAAATGTGTAAAATGTATTCAAGACAGTACGCCGTGTCTTCATTAAATGCATGAAATCACGAATACTAAATAAGATTTTTTTTTTTTTTATCATCATCACTTATTGTTCTACAACTCCTGGTGGGTCTTGACCTTCTTAAGAGCCTCCCTCCACTCATCTCGGTCTTGCGCCAGCTCTCACTAGTTCTGGATCTTCAAGGCACTTATAGTTTTGGCCTTTTTAAGCTCCTTTGCTCTGTTGGTCTTGTCTTCAGTAGGGAGTTATATTTGTTATTTAAGCATTCTTTCCACATGACTCAACCATCCAGTTTTATAAATTTAGTGAAGCTTAGCTCAATAAACAAAGTTGTTGTTGAGGCGCCTGAATGAAAGTCATTTTTTAGTATTTAGTTTAAAATCATAATGTCTATTATTTTAAATAATTGAAATTAAAAGGTTGACAACTATGTGAAAAGGGTTAAAAACTCACGTTAATTTTTATTTTAAAAATTTTAACTGAATTATTTGACAAAATTTTTACTACTTAAAATAATCATTTACTTTGCAATATTATATATATAAAAGCTAATGAATAAATTTTAATTTGATACAAAATGCATGAGAAGCTATCAAAAGAATTGGTGAATTTTAAATAAATATATAAATATAGTCTTTCTGGTAATAAGAATTAATGTACATTTCATTTGTACATTTTTTCACCTGAATAAATATTTTAAATGTATTTTTAACGTTCTATCTTATAAATATACGATTACCTAGCAAAACGTACAAATGAAATTATTGATGAAAAAGTTGGTATGACTTTAAGAGGAAGTTAAAATTTTAAGGAAGAAAAGGATTGTAGAATTGATAAATTTATTGAATCCCGCAAAACTTTTAACCGCTGACTGATAACTCGATTTCGCAATTTAATGATGTCTCACTGGCAACGATATTATTTGGTTTATTTAACTCGTTTAAAACTCGAAAAAAATTCACAAAAAAACGCATAACATGTCTCACTCATACGAATTATTTATACTACCACTGTAGTATGTTTTTCTCCTCCAAAAAATGTGATAAACTTAGTTAAATAGTTAGTCTCCCTTCCCTAGTGGAGAACCCCAGTTTCCGCATGGCAGGGGATGTTGGAAAAATAGGTATTTGCTCTTCTTCTTCTTCATCAGCCTTCGTCTCTCCACTGCTGGATATAGGCCTCTTCCTTCTCTTTCTATCCTTCCTTGTTGTCTGCTAATTGTAGCCATTTCTTTCCCCCACAGCTTGCTATATCATCGGCCCGTCTCTTTTGAGGTCTTCCGATGCCTCTCTTATTCTCCCGAGGTCTCCGTTTCAGAACTCTGGGAGGCAATCTTTTAGCATCCTGCCTTGCAACATGTCCTGCTCATTGCCATTTTAGCTTTGCTACACGATCCATGATATCCACTACTCTAGTTCTGCGCCTAATTTAGTCATTTCTAATTCTATCTCTTAGGCTTACTCCAAGCATGGATCTCTCCATGGATTGTTGCGTGCGTTTGAGGTTTTCTACACTTTTTTTGTAAGAACCATAGTCTCCACTCCATACGCCATCACTGGCAGTATGCATGATTCAAAGGCTATTTGTCTTGGCAACAGGTATTTACATATGTTCTAAACTCTTTATTTTAAACTAGGTAGCTACAAAGTTCACCAGGAGTGATGGTTTTTCAAATAAACTTGAATGTTAGAATCAATATTTGATATCAACAATGTCTAAATAATAAAGTATTTCGAAAATATACATAAATTAATCCATCAAGTTCTAACACAAAACGGCATTTTATTCTTATACGACTGTGGGATTGCTTCAGATGGTAAAGCGCTGCATGTTACCGGGTTCGATACTGGGCGCCCCCAAAACCTTTACCATTAGAAAAAAGTTTTGAAGTCTATTGATATCTTCTCATCTGTGTCTCCTGGGGTATTATGCCGTGTTATTACGACGGATCCCTTTGAAAGGTCCATCAGCCCGGATGATGGACTCTGCAATGGGATCCGAAACGTCGGCTAGAAAGGCTGTGAAAACACGGCATAATACCCCAGAAGACACAAACCAGAAGATTCTGAGTAGCCGTAAAAACCTAAGAATATTCTCGGCTCACACCGATCCCTGTGACGGTAACGATATAAAAATGCGAAAGGGAGTTCAAGGTTTTCGAACTTAGTATTTTTTAGGCGATATTTATATTTAAGTTTTTTAAGAAAATTTACCAGGATATCAATCAGTTGAATAAATATATTTTATGTTAAAAACGAATATAGTTTTTTTTTGTAGCTAACTTCCGCTTTAGTAAACACATGTACGACACAGAAATGTAAGAATTATTCAAATATAATTTGATATCGATAATAAACCGCACACCGCGACTGTAAAGTATCAGGAACTCATATACGAAATTATTTATATCGCACAACTCCAGCCGCGCGCTTTAAGCGAATCGTTTGCGGTCCTTTCTGTCAGCAAATGGCGGTCATTTCTGCTCTCTCTCTTTATTGGCTTATTTGGGCGGCATTTTTACTGCCGGCCGCTTTTCCGGGCGGACTAACAGGTAGTGGGCAGCTCACGGGCGGATCAGGAGAGCACGCTACCGAGAGGGTAGTTCTGACGGATGGGTGTATACTTCACGGTAATGAGGGGGATTAAAGCCAATTGAGCCGTTATCAATTCAGCCGCTTGCACCCTTATTTTATACGCCGTGCACGTAGTGAAGATCGCAACGCTTGGCGCAATATATTCCATTTTGTTTATTAAATGAGACCAACAATTAATAATTTGACGTTTTGTACGCAAAACGTATTTCTAAGTGGGTCATAGTATGTATTTTTGTCTTGCATCTGTTAACATTGATGGTAAATGTAGAAACATTTAGTAATATCAGTTTCTGTTTCCTTAAATATACTGCGCTCTGATAATTTTTTTTGTTTTATAATATTTATTGTGATAGCTTGAACAGAACATATTTTTAAATATAGCCATAACATATTTATTATATTTTGTCGCTTTTTATAGAGTATGGTAGTTTTTAGCAAGTGAATGTTGCAAATTCTTAATGAAAAGTGTTATTTAGATAGATATCTATAGTTATTTGTTTGTAATAATAATAATAATAATAAATAGGTCATCTATTTCTTAAAAGTTGAAGCTTTCATCTATTACAAAATTTTGCTTTTATCCATTATAAAATATTCTTAGTACTTCATCTATCTCTATAATCTTTTTTAAAGGTTCTTATTCTTAAAGGTATATATATATATATATATATATATATATATATATTTGCCAAGACACATTGAAGTTTTAAAGTTTAATATTTGTTTTTAACATCTTTAGAACTGATATTATTATTTCTTAATTAATTAATTACTACAAATTAATAAACCAAAAATTCTGAGATTTTTGGTTAAAAACGAGAGAGAGAGAGAGAGAGAAAAAGAGAGAGAACACTAAATTTATTGTCTAATTAGATACATTTTTATGAATTAGTTGGAGGAAGTTGCAAAAAAATTGTACCGTGATTAGCGGCTAATGATTTTTCCGTTATCTAGATTTAATTATTACATTCCCAGGAGCCCACACCATATGGTAGATAGATGCTTGTTATGTGTATATTTTGTATCAGAGAAAGAACAAAAACTCCACTGTTGGGAGAGTGTCGGTTCATTGTAATTAAGGGGGCTGAAGCAATCACTTTGTCGTTAATTATGTCGTTCGAACCCCAATCAGATTGCGTAAATTCATTTAACTAAAATGGGCGTTAGATAGGTTGCAAGCTTTCTTAATTATTTGGTAGCTAGTCACTCAGCGCATCCAATTGATGCCTATTTAGAAAATATTTTAGAACTTAATAAAAACTGGAGTGAAATCTAAATATTATATTTTTTTCATATCATTATTGATACAATTACAATATTATTACGCATTATGTCATGTTTATAAAGGACGACGATACACAGTGGCTATACAATATGATGTCATAATTATATGTATAATTAATATTCCATTTTGGTGGAGAGAAAACATCAATCCAACCAATCTACTTAGGCTTCATTGACACAGGCCACAAGCCACTGCATACGTTACGTTTTTTTGTTGCAAAATTGTTTATTTTATATAAATTTTGTATATTATTTAAGTTTATTTAGTTAAACACACAACATGCCCATAAACTTTATGTATTATGGAATAACATATTTATTTATTTATTTAATACCCTTATGGACTATTACAAAATATAAAGAATATGAAATAAAAAAAATAACACAAGACAGATAGATATACAGTTGAAAGGTTCAAGTACATATAATAGATTTGTGTAAATATAGATTGCTGTTAAAAGATTCAAGTGCATATAATAGATTTGTGTAAATTAAAAAGAGAAGTTTAAGTAGTAAGAAGAAGAAGAAATAGAGTGCAGTTAAAAGGATATTGCCATCTAAATATTATCACATAAAAAAATGTCATCATGTATATAAAAAAATTAAAAAAAAAAATTGATTTCATCTAAATTTATTTCAATAATTATAACGAACATAAAATTAAATTGCAAAAATACTTTTTATCTATAAAAATGAGTTAACATGCTTTTCAATCTCTCATACCTGAAGTTCGTGTACGGGATGGACTATCAGGGGAATAGAAAATTGCGTCGTTTTAAAATGAAACATTTCATTTCCCTTTTTCGGACATTCGTGATTTTACGCAAGGGACACTTTTACGATACTTTAAATTTGATCAAAGAAAGGCTGTTCCTGGGTTCTTTTATGGTTTTTCTGAACATAAAATGAATTACGTAGGCAGTCGCTGAAATTACATATTTTCATTTACTTTTGGAAAAACGTCCGCAACCATTTATATGTCTGATATTTTAATGCATCGTACAACCTATTGCTTGATTTGCGATATTACGAAATTCATTATATAATATTCTGTATTGTCTCTTTTCAAATAAACTCTCCACCTACATACATTTGACCGAGGTTCTCCATTGTCTATTGTGCAACGAATTTATCACAGAATGTGATATAAGAAGTACAAACTAGGTTCATTAAAATTTTCTAATGTGCAAAAGTAAAATTTTGTATGCCAAAAGAGCTTCGTTCAGCTGTATAAAGGACCTAGCAGCTCACTCACCGCTGCTCCGTCTGTTGAATCCTCATCCTGCCATCCCTTGAGATTTCAAATCCAATGTACTTCAATTTCCCAACTTGCTTTTGTCTTTTGGAATTGAATTACATTATGTTCTTCGTTTCTTAAGATCACTTTCATATTCTGTTCTCCTGATTTGAGTAACATTTATTTCTCAACTAGCTGTGCCCGCGCGGCTTCGCACGCGTAAATTTTTAGTGCACTGTTTGGATCATCATAGGACTTTCGCGACCAGAACTTTCAAGAAATTTATCGAATGTACAGGAACCTTCTAGACACACCGACACATTTCGCCACTCAGTTTAGAACCTTATATAACTTTCGGGAATTTTCTAGGACCTTCTCCTTCCAGAACTTTCTAGAGCAGGTTTTTCTGGAACCTTCTAGACTCACCGACACAGTCGGCGTGCCTATTTTGAAACAATCTGAAGCATTTGCGGCCTTCCCATAGTGATAGAAAGCACATTTTTGTCACCAACTCGGACCCACGCACAGCCACCCCCACAAAACTTGCATATTTTCGATGTGACACCATGGGCTATCCACCACCATAATCACTGGTGGGTGGTTGTGGCTGGTTGTAGAGAAAACTTGGCGGGTAGGGAAACACGGGTTTCTTTATATATATATTTGATTTTAAAACTTCACAAAACATCTTTTTTAATACTTTACACTATTTTTCTTAGTGTTGTTCATATAGTTATTTGCATAAAAGTATTGTTTCTTCTGGTATATATTTTTTTCTTTGGTTGTGGCCTACAACTTCATTACAATCTTCATCTTGAGTCCTGTGCTTTGAAAAACTACAAAATTCAAATGTTTTTAAACCATTTAACATATCATAATAACACGTGTGCTTAATTCTATAAAAAATTAAAAAATTTAAATGTTACCGCTATGCGATATACTTCGATAGTTACCTATTAATTTAAATACGTAGCCAACTTCAACTTCACCTTATTGATCGCTAACTTGTTAAAATTATGTTCGAAAATATCATAAAATTATAAATTACATCCCGTGTTTCTTGACATTCCTATACAAACTTTTAGGATTATGGTAAGTTGGGTATCCGGGGAGCAGAAAACCGAAGTAGCAAATGGTCAGTTGCTCGTTATATGGAAGTTTTTCGGCCCACGGGCGATCTTCTCCGTGGGGCCGACCCACGGTAGGAGGGGAGCCCCGGGCAAGGAAATCTGGTCCTTTGTGCGGAGGGACAGGAGATCATCTCTCTAAAGGGGTATCATCCAGCGATTTAATGGAGATGTTTTGTGTAATAATTTTTCTAGTGAAATGAAATCTTATTCATAAAATGAATATATTGAATTATTTTCCTCTATATCATCTGGTTGACTACGGAAATACTTCCAACCGCTTTAAATATTGTCTTTATTGTTCGATGATAACATTTATTAAATACAATTTTTTGTACGTTGCATAAAAAAATATTGTAGCGAGACCTATGTACCTATACGTGCTGATAACGACCAAGCAATGTCATGTAAAGCAGGGTCAGTCATCCATAACCGCAATATTATGCATGCAACGTAGAGTCGATCAGGCATCTGCATTCTCTATCTCGAAAATTCTACGACATTCCATGACGCCCCAAAACACTTTATTGGAGACGCCCCAAAACCTTCTGCAGACTTCTCGTTACCTCTAGAACAAACTTTTTGGAGCAATTTATTTATAAAAGGCGTCACGCAACATAGGAGTTAGAAGTTAATTTTTGTACTGACAACAAAGCGACATCCCCGTAGCGTAAACAAGTGTGACAAGTGATTCATGATATTAAAACAAGCGATTTTAGTAAGCAAACACAGTAATGACTACCACTAATATCAGCGGAATAGAGGAAAAATACCGGGATGAATAGTATCTATGAGTGAACAAAGAACGGAATTCACGGAATTCAAGAAGTGATCTAAACGATAGAGTCAGCGTTAATTAGTGTGAATCAAGGAACACTTCAATAATAAGTGTGTGAAATATTCGGGAAACATTTAGCGACTATAAAATTACGAACGATACTAATATTTAACTCGTGTTCAGTGATGACTTTGGTAATAAATTGAACTAAATAAATTTTCAGTATTTTCATTTGTCTCCCGAAGCCACGTTCTGTGACAATATGTATCATTAATTTGTACTTGATTTTCATTATGATAAACTTATTGGCCATTTTAGTAATGAAATTTTCGTATTTTAATTATCAGAGTTAGAAAATAATTCCTGAGAAACGAGAGAAATAGAAGTGCCACGATTATTATTTCGCTCTAATTTTTTCCAATTTTTAACTATCGGAATATTGAATTAAAAATAATAAATGAAGATTGTTAATAAAATAAAAGCTTAAATTTAGAATGAGTTAAAAGTATATTCGTACAACAAAACATCACCGATAAGAATAAAATATTAAATAAAATTTGTCCTTCCTTTTGTTTTGAAATTTTAAAATAGAACATCTAAAAAACTTTTATAAACTCAAAATTCTTTCTAAAATCTCCAACGAGATCCCCACGAAATCTCTTCTCGAATTTTTCCCAAAGCAAAGTTTTGCACATATAAAAGCGCCGTTTTGTCGTCTTGATAGTTGCACGTAATCCCGAACGGTCGTGCAGCGGAGAGCTTAACAAGTGGGGAAGTGAAGTGCATGTGTGCTTCCGAAGGGAGTTTCCTTGTCTGAACAGTAATGGACTGACTTTTGAGTTTGGCGACGTCATCGCGTGTTTCCTGCGCCGGCCCACCCGACTGTGGAAAATGGCCATATGTTGGAAAAGCTTAGGTGTATTGATGCTGTGTGTAAGCCAGTAATACAGAATACTTGTATTATTGACATGTACTTTGGGGCTCTGGTCCATTGTACGCACGGCCCGGGAAGTGAGGGAACGCGGAGGGTGGATTCTGAAACGTAAAATGAATTCGCTGAGGTGGAAAATTCGAGGAATATTTTTAACATTGGCTCGATTATTGAGCTAACGAGGTAGAAATTGAGGTAATATAATGAGAACTTCTTGTAAGCATGTACACGGTGTACCGAGTGGATGGATTTCTCGTAATAATAGATTTTTTTTAAATTCTTGCGGGACATGTAAGGAAGTAAGCAAAGCGGGCTTTAAATATAAATAATTAAATAATTTAATTCAGAATCGGATTCATTAATCAAAAATAAATAACGAACATTATGATTGGTTTGACGTCGACCATTTTTTATACGTTTTTAGCACCTTCAGAATATAAGCACACTATAACTGATCGGTAAAATAAAAAATAAAAATCTGACGAAGATACAGTGATATGGAAACCGGTGTCGTTGAATGAGTGAAAGTGATTAATATAAAGATTGCTGTTCTTTAATTAATAATAAAAATACTTTAAATGTTAAAATACTAATAAAAAATCGTTAAAAATTTCTAAGTTCTTACGAGGGACATAAAATTGATTAAATTGTTTAAAGAATATATCCTTTATACGAATAAGATAAGTCATTAAAATGCTTTACATACTGACAAGTTTCATAAATTATTTGCCATATTTAATCCAGTATTGGGTATGATTTATGTACATGGGCAGACCCACCGCCTGTCCAGTACCTTTTAATAAGCAAAAGCTTCTATAATGGTCCTGCTCATTCGCCACCTGGTTGGCATTTTTTTAATGCTAAAAGCAACTATGCGTCCCGGTAATCTAAAAACGAATGGGCCAAGGAGACTGAAAGAGTATGATTTATGCAAATAATCTATTTTAATGTTATGCTTGTATTTGTATTATATTCAAATAATCTTCCTATATATTGTGTTTATATTAAAAGAACTTTTAGCAATATGTATTTTCTATTGTAAATTTAATATCAATCGTGATTTAGGCTTATATCTATTGTTTACCTACCTCCTGTGGTAAAATAAATAAAATAACAGAATTTCTAATTCGTACCATCTAGCCCATTTTTAAGTGAATATCATAAGCGTCTCTAACTTTTAAACGAAACTACTAAATATTTAACATCATGTTATATATTGCATCACTATACTTTCATATATGTTTTGCCCAAACAGTTTTTTTTATTTTGGTGTGTATCTGAGGAATTAATTACAATTTCCTGCTAATGCTGCATTTTAAAGAATAATAAAAAAATTATGATAATGAAAGAATATAAATGTTTTGCATTGAAGTTAAAAAAAATATTGCTTATGGCAAATTTAGTATCTGATGATTGTATTCCCGCGAGTGGTTACTTAGAAAATTTGAAAAGGCGAGCATCAAGTCACATAAACCGACCAATTACAAAGTGTTACAAGGTTTCGTAACACATATATCAAAAGGATCTTCGAATGAGAAGTGCATCGAGCAAATGTACAATTTCATCATTCGTTCAAAATTGGAATATAGAATGGCAGTGTGGAGCCCACACCAAAGGAAATACATCGACATGATTGAGCAGATTCAAAAAAAATTCTTGCGCTACTTATACATGTGCAGAACAGGAGAATGTCCTACATTCATGAACCATGAAGTAATGCTGAGCCTAGTCATGTTGGGGGTTAAAATTTTAAGAAATAAAATTGATGCCCCGAACCTGCTAGAGAATTATGCCCTGATTGTACCAAACAATTATTTCAGAAATCGAGGTCACGCGATATTTCATGTCCCAAAATGCAGAACGGATATAATGAATAAGCACACCATAACGCGTAGTATGCAACTCCTAAATGAACTGAGCGATCATGTCGATGTTTTTAATGATAGTATTGAATGCATCAAGCAGCGGATCGCCTCCATACTGGTACTCCAAGATATACTTGCATTGTAAATGGAACGATCTGTAATGAAAAAAAAAAAACTCTTATTAGTATAAGTATTTAAATTTAAAAATTAAGATTTCGAACCTCCAGTACTAAAGAAGAGTGTTTATGAGATTATATTATTATCTAACGATACATTAACATAAAAATACTAACAAAAAATCACAAATGTTTTTAAAATCAATTTAAAATAACTAAAATTTTTACTATCTTTATATCCCTTAAAGACAAACACGAATAATTTCTAATTGAAATTCCACCGCCTTCTTTTAATATCACAACACCTTTTTGCAAATTAGAAAATCCGGTGGGTGAAAGTAAATTGAATATAAAAAATACACATATTAATATTTATTATCATTTATTCCCAGAAAGATGCTTATCTTGCGTAATTCTAATGGCCTTCGCTAAATCTGAGTGTGATTAATGTCCCACTATGAGTTGGTTGCACTTCACAGAAAGTCTCACGTGTCGAAATCGCAATATCCTCCGCTGATAAAAGACAAAATATTTAGAGGGGCTTCCCCCCACTGCGCACTCCCCTCGCTTATAAGGGGTGCACTCGCACAAGAATGCAAGTGTACTAAATCTTATTGCGAGATCCGCTGTAAGCTGCGCTCCGGATCGCATTGCAATCAATGCTCTGATGCAGCGTGTAATAGGGGACCCAATCATTTATCAGGGTAACACGGAATATCTCCTCGACTTTCTGTTGCCTTGCTACGATGATTACTCCTGGTTATGGTTACATTTAAGATTGATTCATTTATGAAGTAAAAAATATCTCCGCTATATGGCGTTTTGTTCTAAAGTAGTTATATATAATCTATCAATAATCAGTTAGTTAGTATTACACCATACAGTGCATGTGAGGTGTTTTTTAAAAATTATTTTAGAAATGTATTAATTTATTGTGTAAGATATCTGCGGTTTATTGCGATGGTAATTGTTAAGAATAAATCATAGATTTTTGCTATTTCCACCAACGAAACAACCCATTTTCGCGAAAATGTTTTTTTTTAACTATTGCTACTATAACTAGTTAGATTATTATTATTCCCACAACTGGTTTTAACCAGTTAACAGGTCTTTAGTAGTATATTTCGGAATGGATTTTATCATATTAATGGAAAGATTGCCTTATTAGAAAGATCACATTTTCTTGTATTTTGTACAACCCTGCTAAAAATATGAAGCATTGAATGAACATTATTTTATAATCTCAATACGTTTCCATAAAAAATGTTGAAAGTAATACGTTTGGCTATTTTACCGCCTCACTAACATCCAACTAACTATTCAGTTAGATAAATTGATTGGATAATTAAAAGTCATCTGTGATTATTCTAATCTTTTAATTTAAAAAAATGATTACATATAAATTATATGTTTTATTGTTCTTGATATTATTATCAGTGAGTGACCTGACCCCAAAGTAACTCGCAAAGTAGAACAAATTAGGTTAATTTATATAAACCTTAATCTTTATAGGTTAATTTATATTAAACTTTTAGAGTATTAAAAATATCAAATTATTAATAAATAAAGGTTAATTTATATTCCGATATACGCTAATCAAAACTAAGTATTGGGTAGTGAAATAAAATCAGAAATATAAAATCGTTTTAAATATCAAATATTAGGTCCTTACATATGAAATTGGCGTTTAGTATGGGAGGAACATAAAGCCGATTTTTTTTTATTATAATATATTTATTTAATCAAAGTATGTACCATTGCTATCTATGCACTTTTGCCATCTCATAGGTAGTTCATCGATCCCTTTACTAAAAAAACCATTCGGACGGGAATCAATAAAATCTTTGAAGGCGGTTTGGACTGCCCCATCGGAGTTGAATTTTTTCCTTTGCAAGAAGTTATCCAAATTTCGAAAAAAATGGTAATCTGTTGGGGCAAGGTCCGGAGAGTACGGTGGATGTCTTAGACATTCCAATTGAAGCTCCTCTAATTTGGTAGCCGTCTGTTGTGCAGTGTGTGGTCTAGCGTTATCATGAAGCAGCAGTGGCCTAGAGCGATTAACCAGCCTCGGTTATTTAGCAGCTAGCTTTTCCATCATGGTTTGCAGTTGCTGACAATAGACATCTGCCGTAATCGTCTGGCCAGATTGAAGAAAGCTGTAGTGAACGACACCAGCACTAGTCCACCAAACGCTCACAAGTAACTTTTTTGGAGTCAATTTTCGCTTGGGGCATGGTTTGGCTGGTTCGGCAGGGTTCAGCCATTGCGATGAGCGCTTCTGATTATCGTACAGGATCCACTTTTCATCACAGGTAATCATTCGATTTCAAATCCCTTCATTATTGTGCCGGTTGAGTAATGCAACGCAGCAGTCAACGCGCGTTTGTTGATTTGCTTCACTCAATTCGTGGGTACCCACCTTTCAAGCTTTTT
>JADDOH010002281.1:0-200969 GCA_016648135.1 Agrypnia vestita
TGGTTTTAATTCATGGCCCAAAAGTGTATTGTCTGTACTTTATACATGCATTTTTTTTTATTCAACAAAACATTATTGAACTTCAATACTTCCATCACTTTAGAAAATCGGGAGTCATGTTCTTTCTCGTTACTTCCCCATACTAATATATCATCTATAAAATTTGTTGTCCCTTCGCACTTAATTAACATTTTTTCCATGATTTTTTGAAATAATCCTGGGACGCATGTCATTCCGAACATAAGTCTTTTGTATCTATAAAGACCGTTAGATGTCATAAAAGTTGTCAAGTATCTTGAATTAGGATGTAATACTATCACTATCTGATATAATGCATTTTTTTATGTCTAGTTTTGAAAAGTATTGTGCTATATTTATCTTTTCTTTAAATGGTATAGGTGTTCCACGGTAGGGTTGCGTAACTGGTTTTACTGATGAATCAATAGGAATCTCAATTAAAATATCCTTAAATTTCGGAAAAGGTACATTATTCGATTCCTCTTCAAGATGATTTACACTCGCACCTAACCTAAGAACACCCAATCACATTGCGGTAACATTAGGTTTCGTGATCCGTTTCCAATGACGTACAGTAGCGCGTTCCATTTTTCCATTAGCTTTTATTTATGCTTCAAACGAACCTTTGATTTGTAATGGTGTCTTCCTTCCGTATGCCAATAATATTTGGTATGGCTGTTTTACTTGTTTTTCAGACTTAATCTTCTTTTCCTTTAGATATTCCCAGGTTTTACAAGATATTAAATTTAATTTACATCCCGAATCTCCTATTTCGCATTTCACTGTTGCATCGTCGTTCATATTGAATATGTATTGCGCTTCTTCATTTTCTACAGAACTAACTGCAGTTTCTCTTCGTTGTCGCTTGTTATGGTAATCATTTTCTCTGTCTTCGTTTTGTGAAAGCTTACGTTTCTGTTCATTTAACTTGGTTCTACAGCGTCTCTGGTAATGACACAGTTTTTGACAACTGTTACATTTCTTGCCTATTGCTGGGCAGGGAACGCCTCCAGGGACATGTGCAAAATTTCCACATCTAGTACATTTTAACGTCAGTCTCCTTTCATTCGACTCTTTTCCTTGTTTATTCCATCTTGTATTATCTTTATTCCTATTTCTTATAAAAATAACTTCATTCGTTTTATTTTTTCTTTTTATTCATAACTATCTAGCTCAGAACTTCTAAAGTATTAGCAATAGTAATTACTTTGTCTAATGTAATTTCATCACCCATAGTTAACATTATTTTCCTTAATTCTGATGACAAAGATTTTTCTAGTATTTGATCCATTGTGTGATCGCCTGGTTTTTCTGACTCACATTTTGTTGCCTGGTCTCTTAATTTAATAAGAAATTTTTCAAAACTTTCTCCTTCATCTTGCTTAACAAGTCGGAAAATGTGCCGTTCAAATGTCTTGTTTTGTTTAGAGAGGAAATAGTCATCTACGTAAAAGTGCCTTCAATTTAATGAGAGCCAACTGTACATTCAATTTAATGAATGTCCGTGACCTGAAAAATACATCCAATTTAATGGACGTCAAAGTGCCTTCAATTTAATGAGAGCCAACTGTACATTCAATTTAATGAATGTCCGCGACCTGAAAAATACATCCAATTTAATGGACGTCAAAGTGCCTTCAATTTAATGAGAGCCAACTGTGCATTCAATTTAATGAATGTCCGCGACCTGAAAAATACATCCAATTTAATGGACGTCAAAGTGCCTTCCATTTAATGAGAGCCAACTGTGCATTCAATTTAATGAATGTCCGCGACCTGAAAAATACATCCAATTTAATGGACGTCAAAGTACCTTTAATTTAATGAGAGCCAACTGTGCATTCAATTTAATGAATGTCTGCGACCTGTCAAATTTAACGAATGTCCGCGACCTGAAAAATACATCCAATTTAATGGACGTCACAGTGCCTTCAATTTAATGAGAGCCAACTGTGCATTCAATTTAATGAATGTCCGCGACCTGAAAAATACATCCAATTTAATGGACGTCAAAGTGCCTTCAATTTAATGAGAGCCAACTGTACATTCAATTTAATGAATGTCCGCGACCTGAAAAATACATCCAATTTAATGGACGTCAAAGTGCCTTCAATTTAATGAGAGCCAACTGTACATTCAATTTAATGAATGTCCGCGACCTGAAAAATACATCCAATTTAATGGACGTCAAAGTGCCTTCAATTTAATGAGAGCCAACTGTGCATTCAATTTAATGAATGTCCGCGACCTGAAAAATACATCCAATTTAATGGACGTCAAAGTGCCTTCAATTTAATGAGAGCCAACTGTGCATTCAATTTAATGAATGTCCGCGACCTGAAAAATACATCCAATTTAATGGACGTCAAAGTGCCTTCAATTTAATGAGAGCCAACTGTGCATTCAATTTAATGAATGTCCGCGACCTGAAAAATACATCCAATTTAATGGACGTCAAAGTGCCTTCAATTTAATGAGAGCCAACTGTGCATTCAATTTAATGAATGTCCGCGACCTGAAAAATACATCCAATTTAATGGACGTCAAAGTGCCTTCAATTTAATGAGAGCCAACTGTGCATTCAATTTAATGAATGTCCGCGACCTGAAAAATACATCCAATTTAATGGACGTCAAAGTGCCTTCAATTTAATGAGAGCCAACTGTACATTCAATTTAATGAATGTCCGCGACCTGAAAAATACATCCAATTTAATGGACGTCAAAGTGCCTTCAATTTAATGAGAGCCAACTGTGCATTCAATTTAATGAATGTCCGCGACCTGAAAAATACATCCAATTTAATGGACGTCAAAGTGCCTTCAATTTAATGAGAGCCAACTGTACATTCAATTTAATGAATGTCCGCGACCTGAAAAATACATCCAATTTAATGGACGTCAAAGTGCCTTCAATTTAATGAGAGCCAACTGTACATTCAATTTAATGAATGTCCGCGACCTGAAAAATACATCCAATTTAATGGACGTCAAAGTGCCTTCAATTTAATGAGAGCCAACTGTACATTCAATTTAATGAATGTCCGCGACCTGAAAAATACATCCAATTTAATGGACGTCAAAGAGCCTTCAATTTAATGAGAGCCAATATACATTCCATTCCAATTAAAATGTAGTTCAACTTTATTTCCATAAAAAGGAAAGTTCACGATGGCCAAAGTATCTAATACTATGGCGACACATCCTATATAAAACAATCAACAAGACGACAACCCGTATAATATGTGCTAAACTTTTTTTTATGGTAATTTTTAATTAAAATTATAATTACACAAGTAATTAAATCTAGACTAAATGAAATCTGAAAAGTTATATCTAACACTTTTCAACTTTACTTAGCGCCCTTAAGGTGAGTATTCGCGAAAACGGCGCGTATAAATTATCAAAATATTATTATTATTAGCGTGTCCACTACCAGCGTGTCCCGTCCTAAGAATTGTGAAAACAGGGTTGGCGTCTAATTGCCACATTTTTTACATAAACTATCGGAGGAGTTCCCAAGGTTTATAATATGGAGAAAATCAATGATGTCCAGGAACTGATCGCATACGGAGGCTGGAACACATATAACTTATAAAATTCACAAGATTTTCCAAGTAACATCGAGAACATTTTTTTTGTTGTTTTATTATTCAAGAAAATATACACAATCTGCGATGGATATTTCCCTTCAATTCTACGATGATATAGGATGTCTCCTTAACTTTATTGTTTAAAATGGCAGTTAAATTGTATTTGTTGAGTGGTTTTTGCTAATCAATGTGCACTAGATATCAATATTTTTGTTGTTAAATATATCATACTGGGCCTTAAATGACACCTTTATATTATCTTTGTATGAAAATCTTTGATTCACAAAATTTATCTTTTCTTATCTAAATTGAACTAATCTTGAAATAATTTTATTGCAATTTGAGTAATCTTTTATTATATTAATTATTTTAAACCTTTGAGAAATTGTGAGATCTAATTTTTTATTTTATTTTAATTAAATAAATTTGTATTTTATTGCCAACAGACATTTCGATTTCTCTTACAATATACCTTTTCCATAAAGCAATGTGTATCACGTGTAGTATTCTAGCTATATAAAGTACAATTATAAATTTTATTTAATCAACGAATCCATTCTTATTGCAATACCATCTGGCTGTCGGAGCATGAAGTACATGTAAGTCCGAGGAGCAATTTTTTTGGTAAACGAAATAGCTTGTCGGCTATGTTACGTCATAATACAGTCGAACTCGGTTATAAGGAGCGCGACGGGACCGACTAAATTTGCTCCTTATAGCCGGGACTCCTTATATCCGGGATAGGTAAATTTCACTTTCTAATTTTTTTTTGACTGTGATGTTATTTTCAAGAGCAGCTAAAAAAAACGTCCTTAATTTTCCAGAGCAATGAAACTGTAGAAGACGATAGTGAAAACTTTTTACAGACTTCGGAATTTTTGGTGCCATGTTCTATTTCACGAATAATTTCGACTTTTTCGCGAACCGAGAGACACTTTCGTTTGTTAGTGGACATGTTTCCGATAGAGCAATTCGCGTTTAACTTATTAGGCTTTCAAATGCTAATACAGTAAACTGCATAAAACAAACTGTCACCTCAAATATTTTGGAAACACCCCCAGTAATCGGAGTTATATGACAGTTCTCAACATTCAGTTCGGCATCCCTTTGATAAGAAATGCCGACAACTATTGTTTGCCTGTGCACGTGGCATTTTCGGACACACTTAATCAGGGTTCATTTTTGTGTACATCATAAAATGAACCCTAATTAAGTGCGAGCCGCTTCAAAAGCAAAGTTCATTGTTATGAGTACGTACATATATGAATACGTTGACCGAAAATAAATTTAAATGTTCTTAAAAAAATATACTCGAGAAATAATAGGGCAATCACCACCATGTATTTGTATTGACCGCATATGGTGTAACTTTAATCATTTAAATAATATAAAGATAAATTTTTTCGAAAAAATAACATCACTGACCATCACACTACAATTTATATAAACTACGATATCTTAAAACCTACAGAGAAGATTCGAAACAATAAATTAAAATCTTTTTTAAAACAAAACATATTAAAATAAAAATTAAACAATGAAAAAACCAGTCTAATTCTGTCGACTGAACTGTACATATTATTACAAAATATGTAATGTTAATTTCAAATATTCAGTATTACGAAAGCATATGGGTAACAAAATAACAAGAAAAATACTGACAAAAAGTTTTCCATTCGTTGTAGCGGCGGCGGAGTGGGGCGCGGGCGGGGGAGGAATGTGACCCGTAATGAGAAAATCCTTTTCCTCCATCACGCCTAACGCTTTGCGTCCCGGTCTAATAGTTCGTTGAACAAGTTTCGCACCTCGAGAATTACACCGTAGTACACTTCCATCGAACTTTCGGTCCAATTCAATGTTCAATCTAATTAATTTTATTGCCTATGTCTGTAAAATTGTGTTTTGGAGTACGAAAGTCGTCAAAAAATTAATTTTTGCCAAGTATAAAATAAAAAATTTTGCTAATAAAAATAAACGCAAGATATACAATCAAGATCCTTTATACAATTCTTGTTAGGTACCGAGCGCATTTTGGAATTTTATTTTAAGGAATGCTTTAAAGCTGCTCAATAGAGAAGTAGAAGTATTCTGTTTTTTTGCAATTCTATGTTGCTTTTGCACTTTTCAAGGATAATTCTACAATATTGTGAAAAAAGAATAACATAACATCTTCAGGCCCTCATGATTGCCGGCTCAAGCGACAGTTGCAACGATTCGCGTAAGGGATAGTTGTGAAGTGTTCAGCAGTTCAGGAGTGAAGAGGAGGTTGACCACTGTTGGTGCTGCTTCCTCCTCTGAAAGTGATTCAGAGGAGGAAGCTAACCCGGAGAAGGAAGCTTACTGGGAAGAAGCAGACCATGATTTCATGAGTAATGATCAGATTCCATTGTGTGTAGTTTTTTTGCGATATTCTGCGTATATATCGACTTCTCTGGCTGACATTTCGGACTCTAGTGCAGGGAGTATCAGCATGGTGTGGTGACATCAGCCTTGATGATGGAACCTGTAATGGGATCCAAAACTTCGGTCAGAGAGGTCAGATATATACTACAGAATCAGGGCTTTGGAGCCACAGGAGCTGGTGTTTTTACAAATATATATATTTTTTAAATAAATTTAAAAAAAATACCCTAAACATACTTCAAATTTTATTTTGGATTATCAACAAATATATTTATTCCCTTTTTTATTACCGCTAAACAGGACTTTCGTGATACACAAAAAAATATACATTGCCAAACTTTTGACAAATGTTCTTTGCCAGGGCGTGCATTGCGAACAAGAAGCATAACATTTATTTATACATTGTCATAGGTCTCTTGATATTTGTATTTTTGACAATGTTTTGGAAGTTTCCGCCATTTTGCGCCAGGCTAGCGTCTGCCTGCGCGCGCATCTTCTCGGCGTGCGTTGCGCGCGCCGACGGCATCTTTTTACGGGCTGTCATCGGTATCAATTGCAAAAGGGCACCGCTCAGGTTTTGTCGTGTAAATAGTCCGGAAATTGACGCAGGATTTGCATAGTTATTGATATTATGTGTACGAATGTGTAAAGTGTCTCGCGGCAAGAAAGCTTCCGTGTTGTGTGGATGGTTCCAGCGTTTATTGCGTATAGCCGGCGAAATCGCAAAAGTTTTAAATGGCCGCCGTCGCCGCTGAGTTAAAGGTTAAAATAATCACGGAAATAGTGTTTTAAACGCCGATATTTATTTATTTATTTATTTATTTAATACACGGTACAACGTACCATTAAAAAAACAATATATATAAAGATGTTTAGATTGAAAGGTAATAATAAAAAAGGAGATAAGGTATAATTCTATCAAAAACAATTAATAAAGTGATATATAAAGAAAAATAAAACATTAAGTGAATAACATAAAGTATAACAAAATTACATCAAATGAAATAATAGTTATCAAATCAAATATGAAAGTCAACAATCAATAAAACTATAACAAATTGTGTTTTTATTTAATATTGCGATTTTATTTAATAATGTAAAAGTTTTCCAACGGTTAACAACGAATTTGTACTATAAGATCGATGTCCATGTACAATCGTTCAATAAATAAAGTTGTTTATCATAATTAATAAAAGGCGCTGTCAACCAGTGAATTTGTAAAAGTTTTCCAACGGTTAACAACGAATTTGTACTATAAGATCGATATCCATGTATAATCGTTCAATAAATACAGTTGTTTATCATAATTAATAAAAGGCGCCGTCAACCAGTGAATTTGTAAAAATTTTCCAACGGTTAACAACGAATTTGTACTATAAGATCGATGTCCATGTACAATCGTTCAATAAATACAGTTATTTATCATAATTAATAAAAGGTGCCGTCAACCAGTGAATTTGTAAAAGTCCAACAATTAACAACGAATTTGTACTATAAGATTGATGTATTCATATTAATTTTATTGTGGAAAACGCGCCAATTTCGATCGTAATTATTCCCGACGACGGGGTGGTCGTTTGTTTTTTGTTGTAAGAGATACGGGAGCCAAGGATCAATCCATTTAAAATTCTCTCTTGTCATAAAAACACCCTCATTGTGTGGGCCGGACACGTGTTAGCTGCGTTGGTTGAAACGACCGTTCGTTCATAAAGAAACATTGAACATGATTTATAACTAATAGTTCTGGGTAATTCGACAATGACTGCCGAGGTTCATTATATTAGGAAGGTCCGCTATTGTCTCTATAAGGAAGAAATATATTACGAAGAATTGACAGGTTACATGGTCTACCGCAACTTTTCCGGGTACTGGCCGATTGTCTTAGGATAGAAACACATTAATTACGACGACCGAAAAACTGTCTGTAAGTTATATAATAGAAAAATAAGGACATGTAGAAAAAATTCCATAGATCTCTTTTAGCTATCGCTGTCAAGTCACATCCGTTGAATTTCAAACCACCCATTATTACAAGTAGCCAGGACCTACTCTAGAATGAGGGAGATATTGTCTTGTAAATATCAATATTATATTAAGATTATCGATAATTAAATGTTCCTTAATAGGTAGTTAAGACTGATGTATAATATATGATTATTACCTTGTGATTTTGACGATTATATTTTGACCTCTGTCAAAATATAATCGTCAAAATCACAAGGTTCTTCTCTTCTTCTCTTCTTCACTTCACTTCTCTAAGTGAATATACCTACTTCTTACTGTGTGTGTTTTTTATTGGACTTTAATGTAATGTAGAACGTATAGATTAAGGTAAATGTATAGATAGAGATGTAGTTTATAATTTGAATGTAAATATATGTTAGCTATATTAATAAAAAGGGGTTAGGTACCTACTAAGTGCTAAGATTTTGTATAGTGATAAAATAATTGTTTTTACCAGTTGTACTAAATTTTAAGGTAATTAGTTAAATAGATTATTAAATAAAATAATTAAATATTTATAGTACAATTTAGTCGAATTTATTTATGTAATTAATTGTATGTATTGTTTTTATCAGTTTTACTAAATTTTAAGGTGTTTATTTTTTTAGTTAATTAATAGTAAAATAAATATTAGGGGGTGTAGTCGGAAATTAGGCCTATCCAATAAGGATCGGCGGAGGAACGAAGGGATTGGCCACACATGGAGAGGCAGGCCCACAGCCGCCAAGACTCTATATAAGAGACGGCTGGCCCCTCCCACAGACAGTTGAAACCCGGAGAGAAGGTGTGACAGTTGAAGCCCGGAGAAAGGAGTGAGTCACGACGGCTGAGAGTGGACCAGTGAGGGTCGAAGCGCTCCGTAGACGAGAGTGACGAGATGCCTACTGGCCGTGTGGTAGAACAGAAGTAGTGGAATTCAACGGGTCAGTGCGACAGTTGAGTTGACTATGCAGTGGAGCTCCGCGGAAGACAGGGAAGTGTCTCCAGAGGCAACGGTCAGGACCGGTCAGAGCGACCGTCCAGTGGACCCCTCGAACGAGGACCTAGAAGTCTATCAACAGCGGCATCAGGTGGATTGAGTAGCTTGATACTACCGCTGTTATAGACAGGTCCAGAAGAAGACGATAGGATCAGTGGATCCGGTTATCAGGGCGATAACCAGGCCGTCAGTGCCGGCACAGAAGACGAGAACGTGGAAGACGTGGCCATCATCGCACCACGCGTGGCTGAAATAAGACGACGAAGAGAAGACCGGAGATTTAAGGTAGTAGTAATAAGATTAATTTTTGTTGTTTGTATAATCATTGTGCCCCTATAGATAATATATGATGTCACGTGTAATTGTACCATAAGCTACTTCTGTATAATTTTCTTTTATTGATTTATTTTGTGTGTCCGTAGGTTAAGGTTTGATTTCTAGGAATATAATTATTTTTGTAATATAATTTTTTTATTTTGTCTCCCCGTCCCACCCTCTAAGTGACTGATTGAAAGAATAGCGATACAGCCTGAGAGCACGAGGTGCGAATTCGAGCACCTCCGCCTCCTGGCGTAGCCAGGACCTCTCTAATTAATTTAATTCCAGCTAATTAAATTAAAAGTCGTATCGTTACGTGGCGCCCAACGTGGGGCCCGATGTCCACAGGTGGACATATTGAAAAAAGGCTTTTCAACGGATCTTGCCCTGAGATTATTAAATTAATTTAATAAAAGAAATAATTAATTAACAGTCACATGTGGGACGAAAGTAGAGTGCGTAATTTATTAAATAAATTTCAAATAGTTTAAATGTTCTATCAAAACATTTTGGCGCTCGACGTATTAGTTAGAAAGTACAATGTATAGTTGATAAATATTCCTTTTGAATACGTAAATATAGATAATTTCGTAAGAAGTACATGATAATATAACAGCTGTAGAAATAGTCAAACCTTTTTTTTTTGTTGGTTTCCAAATCCTTACAGCGGGACGGACAAACAATTGTAAGTACTCGAGAAGGGTCGTTTCAAGTACTAGGTTACTAGGTCATTAGACCCGTAATTATCACCTCATTATATTTTTATTACGGGGAGCCAACCTATCAGAAATAGTTTATGATCTGTTTTCAATTTACTGTGGTTTGAGTGTAAACAATTTTAACAATGCTTTCGACTTCGGCCGGGATTTATTTTTGTACGATATAGTTTGGCAAATAGGCGATTTTTACTGAAATAATTGTTCTGTATACCTAACATTAATATATTTTTTTGTGCTGACTCATAAGTTTTAAAATTTAACTGCAATTACTGCGTCGTCGTATTATGAAAAAAAGGACACGAAGCGTGACGAACGGGACCATGGTAGTCGACGATGTACGAGACGTCACCGTTACTCGCCCGGCGGGGCATGCAGAGATGATGCGGTCATCGTGTATCCCGCGTACTCTCGACGACCTCTTTAGTGGTTTGGCCGAGGAGGACCCCGAAACATTTCTCAAAGTGTGCGAGGATTTTTTTAAGGCGACCGGATGCGCGCCGGTGAGTCAGGTACAAATATGTACCGAGAGATTACGTGGCGAGGCAAAAAGGTGGTGGCACCCCCACGCACGCGGGAGATGGATATTCGAAGAATTTAGCGCCCAGCTGAGGCGCCGTTATGGGACAGAGGCGGCGAGATCGTCGCTGTTAGTCAGCCTCTACGGAGACCAGCAGAGAGGGGATGAAAGTGGAGTCAGTTTCCTTCAGAGGAAGCGCCTGGTCCATGAAAGATTAAATGGAAGTGCGTCAATGGACGGAGCATGCGCAGACCTTATCGCCTTAATGAGGCCCCGATATCGGGACGTTCTGGAGGCTGGCGCCGTATTCGGGGAGTACACTTTCCAGACGCTGAAAGCGAGGGTCACGGCTATCGACTTCCCTAGAGAACCGTTATTCGGGCGACAAGGCGAAAGCGGTCAAGTGCCGGGAATTCTTATGAACGGGAATTTGCCAGTACCCATTTTTCAAATCGAGTGGTGAATATTTGGGCCGTTCCTAAGTCCTTTAAAGTTTCGTGAATCACCGGAAGTGGAGAGATTTCCTCCACCGTGACGTCATTTAAACGCCGAAAATCGACACAGAATCGGTATCCGTCCTTGCCCTTTTTTGGTGCCATTACGACGGGAAAACAATATGGTGATCGATTGCTCTCGATGACTCCGTCGCTCAACATATCCTCGAGTTGGTCGTATAACCTCTTCTTCTTTTCGTCAGACAGGCGATATGGTGCCACACGGATTGGCTTATTATCGCTCAGTCTGATTTCGTGCGGCTGGAGCCGGCCCTGCATACGGGGCGAAGAGTTCCTTAAATTCTTCCAGAAGTGCTGCCAGCTCCATGCTCTCGGTCACCGGTAATGTTGGCATCGTCGGCAACACTACCTTTCCGAAATCCGCCCGCCGCGGGGCCGTCAATAAGTGGGCGGTCATCCGCTCCTGCACTCCGAAGTGCAGGCAACCGCGATAAAAATCTAGTACCGCGCGCTGTGCTGTCAATCAACCGTTCCCCAGTATGAGGTTCTCTCGGAGACCATCCACCACAAAAAATTCATCCTGCTGTTCTTCTCCTGCGGCGATTGACCAAGGCAGCGAAGATGTCGCCACAATTTGCATTGTCGCTCCCGAGTGAGCGAGTTTTATGTTACTCAATGTAGGTGGTCGCCGCCCATGAGGTGGTACTAAGTCCGCTCTTATCAGATTATGGGATGCGGCCGAATCCACTAGCGCCTCGTGTTCGATCCCCTCTACGCTGATTCGCACGCGTGGTAGGGCGGTCTTAAATTCGGCCACAGCATGGCACTCCGCGCTCGTCTCTAGAGCGCGAGCGGCCCGGCCTTGGGCGGCATGTTCTCGCACGGCCGGCCGCCGCTCTTTTCCATTTACTGGCGGTAGCCCTGGGCGGGCCCGTGTCCTTGCTGGTCCCCGCCCGGGCGGTGAAAGTTTCCCGCCCTTCGCTGAAGGTACTCGTTCCGTTCCCGACAATATTTGTTAAGATGTCACCCCGGGCAGTACTGGCACCTCGGAGCGCTCCTCGGCTGTTGGCGATCCGACTGCTGCGGCGGCCTCTGCCGCGATCCGCCTTCGTCTTGCCGCTGAGTTAGATGGGAGGGCGGCTCCCTCGGTGTCTGCTGTGGTTCCACCTGCGGGCTTTGTCGCCCGAATAACGGTTCTCTAGGGAAGTCGATAGCCGTGACCCTCGCTTTCAGCGTCTGGAAAGTGTACTCCCCGAATACGGCGCCAGCCTCCAGAACGTCCCGATATCGGGGCCTCATTAAGGCGATAATGTCTGCGCATGCTCCGTCCATTGACGCACTTCCATTTAATCTTTCATGGACCAGGCGCTTCCTCTGAAGGAAACTGACTCCACTTTCATCCCATCTCTGCTGGTCTCCGTAGAGGCTGACTAACAGCGACGATCTCGCCGCCTCTGTCCCATAACGGCGCCTCAGCTGGGCGCTAAATTCTTCGAATATCCATCTCCCGCGTGCGTGGGGGTGCCACCACCTTTTTGCCTCGCCACGTAATCTCTCGGTACATATTTGTACCTGACTCACCAGTGCGCATCCGGTCGCCTTAAAAAAATCTTCGCACGCTTTGAGAAATGTTTCGGGGTCCTCCTCGGCCAAACCACTAAAATGGTCGTCGAGAGTACGCGGGATACACGATGACCGCATCATCTCTGCATGCCCCGCCGGGCGAGTAACGGTGACGTCTAACGGTGACTACATCGTCGACTACCATGGTCCCGTTCGTCGCGCTTCGTGTCCTATTTTTCATAATACGACGACGCAGTAATTGCAGTTAAATTTTAAAACTTAAGAGTCAGCACAAAAAAATATATTAATGTTAGGTATACAGAACAATTATTTCAGTAAAAATCGCCTATTTGCCAAACTATATCGTACAAAAATAAATCCCGGCCGAAGTCGAAAGCATTGTTAAAATTGTTTACACTCAAACCACAGTAAATTGAAAACAGATCATAAACTATTACTGATAGGTTGGCTCCCCGTAATAAAAATATAATGAGGTGATAATTACGGGTCTAATGACCTAGTAACCTAGTACTTGAAACGACCCTTCTCGAGTACCTACAATTGTTTGTCCGTCCCGCTGTAAGGATTTGGAAACCAACAAAAAAAAAAGGTTTGACTATTTCTACAGCTGTTATATTATCATGTACTTCTTACGAAATTATCTATATTTACGTATTCAAAAGGAATATTTATCAACTATACATTGTACTTTCTAACTAATACGTTGAGCGCCAAAATGTTTTGAAAGAACATTTAAACTATTTGAAATTTATTTAATAAATTACGCACTCTACTTCCGTCCCACATGTGACTGTTAATTAATTATTTATTTTATTAAATTAATTTAATAATCTCAGGGCATGATCCGTTGAAAAGCCTTTTTTCAATATGTCCACCTGTGGACATCGGGCCCCACGTTGGGCGCCACGTAACGATACGACTTTTAATTTAATTAGCTGGAATTAAATTAATTAGAGAGGTCCTGGCTATGCCAGGAGGCGGAGGTACTCGAATTCGCACCTCGTGCTCTCAGGCTGTATCGCTATTCTTTCAATCAGTCACTTAGAGGGTGGGACGGGGAGACAAAATAAAAAAATTATATTACAAAAATAATTATATTCCTAGAAATCAAACCTTAACCTACGGACACACAAAATAAATCAATAAAAGAAAATTATACAGAAGTAGCTTATGGTACAATTACACGTGACATCATATATTATCTATAGGGGCACAATGAATATACAAACAACGACAAAAATTAATCTTATTACTACTACCTTAAATCTCCGGTCTTCTCTTCGTCGTCTTATTTCAGCCACGCGTGGTGCGATGATGGCCACGTCTTCCACGTTCTCGTCTTCTGTGCCGGCACTGGCGGCCTGGTTATCGCCCTAATAACCGGATCCACTGATCTTATCGTCTTCTTCTGGACCTGTCTATAACAGCGGTAGTATCAAGCTACTCAATCCAATTTTTTTTGGGAATTAAAAATAATGTCGAGATTGGTGCGCAGCGCTTGTGTGTACCATCTAGCATCTCGTCGATATTTGAATTCCCACAAATGAACGTTTCTTGCACTTGAACAAATCTCAATGTACCTTTATTTATTATAAACCGCATCATCAACTGTAAAGCGATAAAAGTAAAATCAGCTTTTGAGTGAATTGAACACTACCCAAAAAATATATAAGAAGCATGCAGAGTAGTCATCTGCTTGACTGTCTCGAAAACGAGTGAAAAGAGGCTTCAGATTCAGCAAGTGATCTGCGTTCCTAACTCAAACCCGATATTTAAGATAGTATTTTATTTTTAAGGATGAACCAAAACTTTGAATAAGAATGATTTGTTCTCTTCGGAGCTGCTACGGAGCTGAAGCCAGAAGTTCTAACGAAGCCAGAGCCTGGAGTCAATATTTAAACCACGACTCTCCATGCCCTGGGCAGAAACCCCAGTAAATTATACGTAGAAGATACTGAGCGGCCGTGAAAATCTGGAAACATTTTTGGTCAGATTCCAGTGCATCATCAGATATCGATGCACTGGAATTACATGGGCATGACATCAGACTTTTTGCACCTCTAAGATGGAACAAATGAGTTGAGACAAACAACGTTCATAAGTATTTTTTTGTTAAGTTCTGGTTTATTTTATAAAATAATATACACTTTCGAATTGTTTCAAAATTTTGTGTTGTAACGAAATATCCCACTTGTCTCCTACTCTTTTGAAAAATATATTAACTAGAGTTTCAAGTCAAATATTAAATATTTTACCATTATAATTTTTTATTATTATGTTGATAAGAACAAATGACCCAGAAACATATTACAAAACATTACAATTACGTAAATAACGTAAATATTGAAAGAAACATATACGGGTATGAGGTACCCTCCTGAATTTCCAATCATTCACGCTTGGTTAAAGAAGTCAATTTTTCCGCGCTATAGGGGTTTGAAAAAAATCATGTTTTTCGACTCACCCTAATGTATACTGTCTCTTGATGGAATTTAAAACGGGTTACGACCCAGTTCAAAGCTACGATTTTAGTAAGAAATAGGTACACTAAAGAAATAAAAGGTGGTAAAAATATGCACATAAAAGTCCGGCGGGAGAAAAGAAAGTAGACGGATATTTCACAATTCGTGATAGCGGAGCTAAAATATGAAGCCAAATAAAAAAACAAGGACCATTCAAGAATTCTAAAAAAAAATCTACGAAGAATACAAGATTCAGTACGTACCTACCAATACCGAATTCTTTTTGGTCTCTAGGGTTGATTATATCAACTTAGTTTATCAACTTAGATTATAGTAATAGGCGACTGTCCGGTAATGCGAGCGAAATTCAAGTAATTTTTTCAAGGCTTCTCTACATTTTGTATCATATTGTTTTATCAAAAAGTATCAAATTGACATTTATTCATTGGGTTTCATATACTTTAAGTAAAAAATGTCATGTCATGATTCATATAGTTATGTAAACTCCACAGAGTGGTGCTTTCAAATGAAAGATCACTATAAGTGCTTCAGTTCGAAAAAAATTTATGGTAAATGTATTTAGAATATATGGAATATGATAAATAAATTTTAATTTGATCTTGTAATAAAAAAATTGATACAAAATTGAAGAGAAGAAGAATAA
This sequence comes from Agrypnia vestita, assembly GCA_016648135.1. Lineage (NCBI taxonomy): Eukaryota > Metazoa > Arthropoda > Insecta > Trichoptera > Phryganeidae > Agrypnia > Agrypnia vestita. The sequence continues at coordinate 15,715 of JADDOH010002281.1, forward strand.
CCTTAAAGGTACATTTTTGCGAAAATGTGTTCCTTGATTGGTGGAAAATGCGAAATCTATGTATGTTTCAAATGAAAGACTACTATAAAACAAGTTGACACAACCGGCCCTAAGCAGCAGGCGCGGTTTTCGATGCTCCGTATCCCTTGTGTTCTAGAGTCGAAAAGCTTTCAACTATCGGTTTCTAGCCAACCGCCACCGCTAGGTAGTCGAGCATACTCACTCGCTTCTCTGAGTCTAAGTATTATTGTCAAAGACTCCCGAGCACTCCGAAAAATGGTTACATGCGAAGATGCTCAGTATGCTCCTCTGCCGAGGAAGACGGAATCAGAGACGCCGCTCTCGGATCTGAGTGAGCTTTAGAGTTAGTCCAAGTGATAAGTGAAACTCCTCCACGGCTAGGTTTATTGCTTTTAAGATCATTCAAAGCATTCAGCTGTCGATAAAATGTTGACCCCATATCCGGACAAAATCATGTTTGCACGAACACCATTCTTCATTTTTTTATTATGTGTAGGTAAAATGCGTTTGAGAGGAATATTTCTCTAAAGCGACCTAATATATTAGGAGTATGTACGTATAATAATGTGTTGTAAAAATCATCATTTTGATAGTTTTCTTTTGAAAAACTGATGCACATAAACAATAAATATTTTTTAACTTGAGAGTTAATTCTATTGTGCTTCAGAATACCTACAAACTTGAATTCCTGACCGTAATGTGTTATCCATTCTGCAATCATGGCTACAATCTGTTCTTAAGGAAAAAAAATAAATCCAGTATTGATATTTTTTACGGAATCACGTTCGAGGAACCTTAAACACCCTCCGACAATTTACGGGTTGAAATATTGTTACACGTAAAGAACGGGATGAGCAAACTCAATGCTGGGAGATAAAAGAACACTGACTATTTAATTTCCCAAAATATGTTTTTTTTTAATTTGACCTTATACTTCATGTTTGATTAAAACTTTCGTGATTAAAAGAAAGGTGTGAATTTATTTAGTTTTACAAAAAAAATAATTTAATTCCGTTATTTATTATGATATACTCCGTTATTCGTATACAGATGAAACGGATAGTGATTTGGCCGGATACCGGATATCCGGTATCCGGCCATTGTTATTGTTATAATTTTAAGTTGTATAATATTACAAGATAATAAAAACATGTCGACAGTGAAACAAAGATCACCTATTTCGCAATATTTTGATATCAGCAGTGATAATAACAATTATGCTCTTTGTTTATTGTGCCTAGCGCAAATTTTTCGTGGTGGCGAAGGGAAAAAAACAGGTTCGTCATCCATTATCCATACTTTCTGTTATATAATATGTGTATGGTGTATTAAATATGTAATGGTGTATAAAAGCAAAGATACACAAAGCACAGCAATATACAAAATAAAAAATGCTTTGAATGCAGTCACTGAGGAGTTTGGAATGTACCTACTGAATTAGAGATTTTATAGGAAATATGGATCTATCTATCCTTTCTTAATCATATTTCCAAATCACTATTCGAAACAAAAATAGTTATATCCGCTTCAACTAATCAACCCCCAAAGATTTATCAAGTGACAAAAAGGCCGCTACATACTAAAGTGAGATTTTATGTCGTTTTAGAATAAAACATTATAGCAAAGATTATATAATTAGCAAAGGCAGTAATCTGCACTATTTGGTTGTAACACGCAATATCCACATTTAAAATATGTATTTATACACGAATATTAGAGGAAAATTGAAGTGGCAATGGTTTCAAACTTATTTAGAATCAGATGCACATTTCATAGAATCTTTGGGTGGTGACAGTTGTTTTGTATTTATCTCAGAAATTCCTTAATGGAATATTGTGCCTTTGCTTTTATATCTCTCATACATGCTAGGCTCGTTTATCTTTTCTTTTTAATTGATTTAATTATTTGGTGAAAAAATATGACTTAAACTAGGCTACTGGATTTTGATGAAACAAATTTATATCTACCTACATATCGACAATATGTATACTGGACAGAAGGCATTAAGACTGGTCATTCACTGCAAATTATTTCTTCGCAAATGTTGTTTTTTATTATTCATTTATATCAAAATGTTTATGCTAGACTACAATTTTTTTAGGACAAATACTGAGATAGAACCTTTATTCTTCTACAAAATTAATAAACTGAACAATATTTATAATTATTAAGAAAATATAAGCAATATTCGATAAACCGCAGCCGAAAAATTTGTTTTTAGTGTCTTAAAAATGATCAATATTGTGTAGGTAGAATACGTTTTCTTACGAGTGAAAAGCTGACATTATGATGACAAAACTGTACAAAAACAATTAAGAAATTTTCAATATTAAGTAATAAAGTTATACATTTTTCGTTATCTTACTATACGAGTACCTATAACTTTAAGATAAGTTTCGTTCAGCGAGACTGAGCCATTCTAATTAAACTGAAAATAAACTAAAAACTCAAAATCGCGTTTCGAAGATCAGTATTAATTTTGTTGACTGCTTAGTTTGAATAATGATCTACTGCACTATATAGTGGCAATTGTTCTAGCACGCAGAAAGCATGATATGACTTTGCATATATGCATGAATGAATGACGTGCTTTCTGTCAGAAGAAAAAAAGATTAATATGACTTCATGATTTTATTAACTTGAAAACTAGATATCATCAGAAAATAGCCCAACAGAAAATCTTGTTGGAATCTATAAAAATGTCTTGCGATGAATCTTACAACAGAGGAAGTTTATTGCCATCTTCTATGCCTGCTAAGAGAATCAGCAGTGACGAAACTATCACTGATCAACTGATCAACGGATCAATTGTCATTTGTGAAGCTCACGATACATTTCGGGGTTGTTTCGACAAAAAGGCAAATGAAAATAATAGTCAGTGTCAGGATGAAGAAAAAAACGCAATTGCAAGCGAGATTGACTATTATTTTAAGAGAGTTCGAATCGATCATGGTCTTGACTATTATATTTGGTGGTCAGCTAATTCAAAACAGTATCCAAATTTGAAAAAGTTTGCCAGAATACCTTTCAACTCCTTGTAGCAGAGTAAAAGACTATTTTCTGAAGCCAGTCTTGTTTACAAAAAACAAGAGCAATCGCTTATCCCCTCAAAAGTAGAGAAACTAGTGTTCATCTATCTTAATTTGCCATTGATTAATTCTGAATATCAACCAATTTGTTGATTAAATAAAAAATAAACAATTTTTCTATGATTGTGTGGTTTTTATTTGTCTGCAAGTGTCTTCCTTTATCAATTTACTAGCGATATCTTCAAGTTTGTGTTTACTGGGGTATTATGCCGTGTTGTTACGACCTTTCGGGCCGACGTTTCGGATCCCATTGCAGGGTCCACATCAGCCCTGATGATGGACCCTGCAATGGGATCCGAAACGTCGGCCCGAAAGGTCGTAACAACACGGCATAATACCCCAGTAAACACAAACTTGAAGATTCTGAGTGGCCGTGAAAACCTAAGAACATTCTTTACTAGCGATAATTTTGTAAATTTTTCCCAATCTAGGTACTATCCAGTATCCGCCGGATATTGAGGTACTATCCGGTATCCGGTTGAAATAGGCCGGATAGGCCGAATACCAGATAATTACCGGATAATCGTTACATCCTTAGTATATAGTCGAAGTTTATGAAACAAACAAGTAAATAAATAAAAAATGACGATATATTTTAAACGCTATCCTTACATACATACATTACATGCAGTAGGTACTCTAATACTAAACACGTTATTTTAAAGTTTAAACCAAATTTTCGAACGGCACATTCATCAGCTGTTTCTGCGGCTCTTGTTTGTGAGTGAGGCGATTATTAATGTTGAAAATGTATGGTCAACCAATTTACCTAAATGTTGAAAGTTTCAGAGCTCTAGGTAGTCGGGAAGTTGGTGAAAAATCAATTAAAAGATTTCATCACAACACAACAGATAAAGAGAGTTAAATAAAAGCATGTAAAAAATATTTACTTTCTGGAAGCGCTTCACTGCTACTGAAATCTGTTTAATATTTATTAAGACAACACAAGTGATATTTTAGTAGAATGTATGACCTAATTATCTTAGCTAGATTTATATTTCACGAGACTTGTAATTGTTTAATGTGTGTGGAGAAATTTTAGTGAAAATATTAAAAGTTTTATTACAGAAAACTCTTGCTTGGAAAATTATTCAATTTGAATATATTATATCCTTTGTTAACTTCGCAACCAAAATGTATTTGTAAGGGCTCATTTGTTTATATCATAAACTTAGTTTGGAATCAAATAATTTAAGACTAACATTCTGTTCTCCTTTACCTTCGAGGGTGCACCTCCCCGGCGAGGACAGGTAGGTATTTTCCGCCTATTTCTGCAGGTTGTATATATGTGAATATTAGAGTTGCAAGTGAATAAGTAGTAGATAGGAACATAGAGCGGTCCAGTTTTGGTTAGTGGTTCTATAGAGATGCATAAATTTTGTAGGTAATTTCAAATACTTAAAATTATATAAATATTACGAAATGAAATAAAAATAATTTGTCAGTTTGTTTGTATGTTTTTAATTAATTTGAATCACGCGTCAAATCTTCCTGATGAGCGTGATGACCTCTCTGACAATTGAGAGCAGCGCGCAGCGTACCAATCATATTATCATTGATTTGATTCGAATGTTTAAAGCGTAATGTTCTGCTTAATTGTATTTCAATGATCAAAATATCCTCCAAGCGGGCAAGGCCATGTACTCAGAAATATCCGATACGCTTATTTATTTTCATTGTCCACTCCTGCGTGTATGACCCCGATACTATTGGCACGTTCAGTGTTGGCAGGTCGACGTGTTTTGAGAAAATGCTTTATGCCCTTATAGATGAGGGCTCAAGTTACAGTTATGATAAATCAGGGAGTGAAAGGAGATTGACCACTGTTCCCAGCGTAGCAATGAAAGTGATTTGAACCTAAGCTAACCTGGAAGAATTGGGAAAAACGGAAGCGGCAGACCATGATTTAATTTGTGAACGGTCAGAATCCTATGCACCTACAGATATACACGGGTCTTTTTGTACCTCCAAAGACGAAACGAGTGGATAAGATTATCTTATATCAAACATTTGTACTCGATCTGAAATTTATAATTACTAACCCATCAGACGTAAAGTATTCTACGAAATATGCAAAAATAAGTCTACGTGTTTTCATTCGCTATTTAGGTCTAAATTTGATAGGTAGGATTAACGAAATGTGCGCATACCCAAAATAACAAACAAGGATCGCTGAATATTTCGCAAAACTCATCAATAATAAAAAAAGGCATGAAAAATACCTGGCAGATATGTGAGGTGCGGTGCTTATATTACATCAAAATAAGACTACGCATCTGTTCTACATATTTAACGCCAATGTTTACGGAATATGCTTTTTTCTGTGCAAAAATTGCATTGAGTTAGAGCAGGAAGACAAAGTAGAGTACAGTTGGGGCGAGTTCAATTAAAAAAATATATTATATGCTGGAAAAGTACGATATATGTATCTTCAATTTAATTTACTTGCACTTGGCATGTTCACCCTCTACTGAACCTCACTTTTTCTTCACCGATTATTTCTTAATCTCTCCCGCTGTGAACAAATGGAAAAAGAAAACAGTCAGGCCGTAAAAAGGCAAAATTTTCATATAGAGGCTTACAGGAACTAAAGGGAGGGAGTAATCTGAGAGGACATAAATTATGTGCGGCAACATCCCTCACGGGGGCCGGTCTGGGTTGGTGGGTGGTGGTGCACTCAGAGTGCAATCAAGCGTTGCGTGCATTATTTTATTTTCGCTTTGAATGACTACCTACATAGCCCGAATCATAATAACCTGCGTTATCAAACAGATCATTTTTAAAAATTATGTATGTGTTCCGCACGGGAACTATGAATACACAGGGTGGACCGCTGAGTCCGCTTCCATAGGCCGAGATTGTAAGTAACGGCCGGTCCAGAGAAAATACAGTGCAGACGCCTCGTATACTGCGGAGCCTTTCGCCGTGAATGCGAAATACCTCGTAGAGAAGCGACAGCCGTGGTGGTCCAGAATTCTCAGCCAGGAGCACAGAAGATTGCAGAGGCTGGATCGTAGATTCGCTGCAGTAGTCGGGCTCCGACAGAAATCTCCAATAGGTAACGGGAGAGGAATAAAATGCAGATTAAAGCGGTCCAAGGGGCGTCTAAGTTACCACGCGAGTTGTGTATCAGGTAACTGCCATACAAAACCAATTGATTATATATTATCTTTACAAGTGACAGAAGGTTACAAAACAGCAAATTGCGTAATCCAGTCGGAGTGACCAAATTCTCCCCTCGATATCATCATAATGCGCGGCGGGACAGGCGCCATCTCATGGTGCTTTGGGGAACTACGTCCGCGAGAGGCCAGGCTGACCCCGCTTTGAAGACAGAAAAAGAGTCATAAAATGTTTTGCACGAACCCCACGGGGTTACAAACCATGTCACCTTGTTTGGCCTGACCTTGCACAAGGCCGCGACATAGTCATTGGACCTGCAGGGTCTTACTAATTTAGAAAATGCGTCAAACAAGTCGACCGCGAAGGTTCGAATTTTTAATCAGGTCATAAAAGGTAGTAGACTAATTGACACGCGATGCTTTCCTTGACTGTTGCTTTGGCAAGTATTTTGATACACTCTCGACTATGGACGAAGTGGTTTTCTATACTTATCGCGTTTTTAAGAAACTCTCAAAAATTCAATTTTTTCTCCAAGTCAAAGAATGATTCTACCTATGCGTATGTATACTCCCCAAATAGGTATTAATTTAGCAATTATGACACAAAAAGATTTATCAAAATCGGATACCTCTATCGGAAGTTATTTCATTTTTTGTGATTTCGCCAATATTGATACCTACGTGTTTGGCCCGGAGCGGGCGGGCGATCAGATTTAAATCAGAAAAAAATAGAAAACAAGTATTTATTAGATTCTAATTATTTATGTTAGAATGATCTCGACCAAGCGCAATCCGTTGCGATATTTTCAAGGGTGTCGGATAAATATTACTTGTGTAATAAGCATTCAAAGTGGGCCGCGACAAACTAAGCGCGCCCGAGTAATTTTCCATATGTATATTCTAATAGATGTTCGCACAAGGAACATGATAAAAAAGGTTTCAGATCGATACGACGTCTGTAACGTCCGTAATCTGAGTTCAAAAATATCGGCCGACCGCGCATTCGGCCCTCAGGGCCTGCCGCGGCAAAGCCGGGAATCTTCCATTGGCTCGCTCGACCAGCGTTGGGTCGGCCTTTTCAGGGCTAACAAGGTGTTTGCCTACCCCATGGCATCGATCAAACAAAATATTATTTATTTAATTTTTAAATTAAAATATCACAACGAAGGGTGCATTAAATTAAGTATTTAAATAAGCATTTAAATACTTAGGTATTTTCACTTCGTTGCCTCTGAGGAAGGATTCTTTATCTTGATTATACCAAATTTCATTTCCATCTAGCGGCCGTTTTGTAACAGTACACGCTGCGCTTCGCGCTGTTGCGCGAGCTTTCCCTGTATTTGAATAAACATGACACATGGATTTCATTAAAAAAATACATAAATTACATTTACAAGATGCCTTAACTAATTCCTTAAATATTTCATTTCTTAAGTATTTCAAATATTTCATAACATTTTGTAAGACACAAATGCAATTCCTTCAGGGAATTCTTGGGAGTCCGATCGCAGCCTCTGGGGGTCCGTCGCTCGATCGGTCGTCCACGCGTTCCGCCGGAGATACCACCGTATCGCGTTGGTTCGGCATTCTATCCTCTTCAGGATCGCAACGCCGGACTCGCCGCCCGCACCGACTATCCGCGCGGTCGCGTGGTGGGATGTTGTGCGCTTCCCCACTGTCGTATGTCCCTGCATGTTGTCATACTCACAGTGTCTGTCCTATCACAAGGACGGGGCCCCCTCTGATGACTTGATGAGATGGGTCGTCATCATCATCAACAACATCGTCTTGTGATGTTGCCATCATAATCTACCTGTCCGATACAGTACGCAAACAATGTTTTGTTTGCTCAGGGGTGGTCATGTAACTAAAAAGTATGTTCCACTCGGGACAGCTAGCTGCTCGGTTAATATTAGTGCTAATATGGCGCTGATATTCAGATATGATTCTAGAAAATGTCGTTTCCTTTTTGTACAATTGTATTTTACAATAAAAACCACTTTCATACACAGTTTAGAAGCAGTAAACAGATGGTACGAAATTTTGAAAATAGGTGATAAGCGCTATCGCTTATCACCTATTTTCACCTATCGCGTATCTATATACGCCCGTGGATTTAGAGATAAACACTTGGTTTTCCAAACCACTTATGGATAACTTAACTCATAATAAAACACTTTCATGGAGCCCTACAATGATCCATTTGAAAGCCCTTCGCCATGCCTGCAGCAAAGTGTCTTCCCACATTTTAATGGCCAAATATTCTTCAGAAGGCCTTTACAGGAAGATGCCCCGAAGATGAAATATTAAAGAATCCGAGTTGTGAAAATAGTAAAAATGTGTGACTTCAGCATTCTTATGATGCATGTACACTAGGGTGGTCCAGGCCCATATAGTTAAAAAAAATTTCAAATGTAGGTGTTACCACCCCCTTGATTTGTTACACCTGCCATTCCTATTATGTATTAAAAATTTAAGTCTTCTACCTTATATACAAGGGGGTGTTCATCGAATTAAAAGTTTGTGACCAAAAGTTCAGGATTTTAAGTAAAAAACGTATGTTAAGGTTTATTAATATTACAAGTATTTTAATCAAATAAGTATACAAAGTGTTTAAATGTGAACAAAATTTGGTAACAAAGCAATAATTAACATAATTGTAGTCGGAATCTTTCAAAACTATGTTTGTTAACTTTTTTTTGGATGTTTCAGTAGAAACGATTTTTCTGTTTTGTTCAACGATGTGAAGTAAAAATTGCTTTTCTTCCTCATTCTTAGTGAGTATCGTGTTGTAATCTTTAAATAGTTTAACACCCCTCTCCGCTGTATCATTAAAAACATGCAAATTTTTGACGCAGCTTTTGCCTTGAAGGTAGTCAACATTTTCATTCCAAGTCTCAGGCGGTAATTGCAAGAAAGATTCCTTGATATCAAGAACTAAGAGCGTTTTCAACGTTCTTTGTGTTGCAAAAGCTTCTAATGTAACATCTGAGGCAAGCTTAGCAGAATCACCTCGTACCGAACGATTACCGCCATCAGAATTTATTTTTTGAACAATGGCCTGTTTCTCAGCAGCAGACAGCTCGTCAGAAAATAAGGCAAATGCAACTAGTTCATCTGACAAATACCGTAAGTGCCGCTCTAAGATACCCCTAGCTTTTTTTCTTTGTTTTTTTTTTTTAATAATCTTGCTTGCAATTTCACTTTTTCTGTTTATTACTTCTATTTTCTCTTTACATTCTTTTTAATTTCATTATGTTTTCTATCGTTATTTTCCATTTTATTTGCACAACAATGTTATCTTTCTGTTTTGTACCATATTTTGTCAATTTTACGTTGTCTCTCCTGATCGGTGTCATACCGGTGGTTTTACCTTTTCTGACACAAGTGCTACATGTTTTTATTTTTGTTTTGTCCCTTTCCCTCCAAGGAGGGGTGTTGATTTATTTTTGTCCCGTGCGATGTCTCCTCGGGTGTTCTTATGTTGTATTTTTTAGTTTATAGATGTTCTTTTATTGTAATTTTGTAAAACCTCTTTTAAAAATAAAGACTTTTAGCATGGGACATTGAAGGTTTTGCGCGACCGACTCGCCCGGTCTTGCTTCTTGTAATGCTGGGACGCAAGGCCGGGCGGAGAGGACGCTTTAGCATAAAATAATGCCAACCAGGCGGCGAATGTGTTGGGTTGATATGGACGCTTCGGCGCATAAAACAGCCCAGGGTATGTGGTGGGTCACCTTCAAATACCCCTAGCTGCTATACTGATTTCGGAATTAATGGCTTCGTACAATTTTAAGCTCTTCCAAAGTAGTAAGTCATTTACTGGTGCGTCTGCTGCCAAAGGCGCTTCGAACCAAACTTTGGTGTAGATGAGCACACCAAAACTAACAAATCGAACAATTTGTTTTTCTTTTCTCTTGGTTAGTTTAAATGCTTGTAAATTATTTCGAAAGAGAAAAATCTTCAAAGCATACAGCAATTTCGCCATCCAACGAGCATGATGAATTGGACATGGAGCGCGCCAATGTATCTTCGCAGGTGGTTTGTTCAAAACAATCACGGTGAGCTTTATTGGCTCTTCGTAATCATCACGAACTTGATTCTCTCCAGATAGATAGGTTGTAAGACTCTTAAGAGAATTTTCAGCGAACTGTTCTGCATTCTTATCGAGGTCAAGACAATCGTAGTGCTCCTTCGGTAATGTTTCCCAAATATCGCTGAATCTTTTCAAAAGTGGGATTTGAGGAGAGCTTGATGGCCCAAAACACAGAGTAAATATTTTTGAAATCCAAAGACGTGATGACGACAAGCAAGCCACAAAAGGTCACATCCTGTCTTTTCAAAGACGTGATGACGACAAGCAAGCCACAAAAGGTCACATCCTGTCTTTTCAAAGACGTGATGACGACAAGCAAGCCACAAAAGGTCACATCCTGTCTTTTCAAAGACGTGATGACGACAAGCAAGCCACAAAAGGTCACATCCTGTCTTTTCAAAGACGTGATGACCACAAGCAAGCCACAAAAAATCACGTCCTGTCTTTTCTTCTAAAAGAGTGCAAGCTCCCCTTTTGGCACCGGTGTTAGAAGCAGCAGTGTCAAAACTGTTTAAATTTGTCTATACAATTCTTTAGTAGTGTATTTTAATATTTATTTTAATAGTTTAACACACGAAACTGTCCTGTAACAAAAAGTAAAAATTAAGTATTTTACACAAAAAATTCAAAAACAGCACTCGATTGAGCACCCCTATCTAATTGAGGTATCTCGCTGAAATGTTATTACTATGAATACATGTAACAAATTCACGTGGTGGCCAAATGAAAAATAATAAATAATTTTTTTTTTGAGATTGTGCCAGATTAAGACATTCCTGGAGATCACGGATAAATGTCGGTATACCTACATTCATAAGTTGATCAGTCAGTTTTAATAAAAGTTTAATAATCTAAACCAATTAAACTCAATGTTTGTCTGTTTGTCTGTCAGTGTGTCTGTCTGTTTCTCTATATAAATCAACACCGTTTGTCTGATTCGACTTTCCGATACTTTTGCTTTACGACCTGGCGGGTAACGTGGGCGACATTTTCACCTCCTCTTTTACCTCTTTCCATCCCCCTGATATATTTTCAATGCAAATCTGTACCGTGCGACCGATCGGACTCATTCTTTGGATTTGGAAACTTATTCTATAGGACATGGCGAGTAAAATAGGTGAAATTTCCTCTGTATCTTTTAATCTGTACTTTTTGACCGATCTGAGCCATTAATCATTCTCCTTTTAACCCATCCCTTCCCCTAGATCTATTTTCTGTACAAATCTACACCGCTTCATCGATTGGACCCATATTTTGAATATTCCTCACGGAAAAATAGGCCACATTTCTTCCCTAGACATTCTATCCATCTGAGCCTTGATTAAATGGAAACACTGTTTTAATTAGAGGCTTTGCAAAACAATGGAACCTTTGTTTCCCCCCACAAATGTATTTTCAACTTAATCCTTAACCGGTCGTATGCCGGACGTAACGCGAAATGTAATATTTTAGAACTGTCTGCCGTGCAATTTCGCGCACGATTGCTGTAATTTAGACCATTTTTTGTGATCGTTATATTCATGTAAAAATCAACAATAATAAGCTAAAAAGTTGCAGTTTCTGGTTTCTCAATATACAGACTTCAATAATTACTTATACTTCAATAATTACTTATACAATAATTACTTATTCATTAATTATGAAAATAAGTAACGAAATTTACTGTCAGAAATGTACGCACATCGTTATCGAATAAAACCATGGGAGCAATAACACTAAAGATATTGTATTTTAATATTTTCGTTCTAAATATATTACGGAATATTAAAATACTTAATTATAACACTTTTTTATTAAAAAAAAACCCTTTTTTAACACATAAATAACACAATTACTGCGCGGTACGAAGAGGACATTTCGAATAATTATTTTCCAGTTTTCACGGCAAATGAGGTTATTTGAGAATACAACTCGTTCATTTATTCAAAAACTTGAAATATAACTAAAAATTAGCTTAAAATATATAGAGTAAAACCCATAAACAGAGGTAAAATAGGTAAAATTCGCATACATGTCTAAAGAGCGCAGATCTCACCTCCGGCATACAGAGGGTACAAAAATATTCGCGTAGATCTACGCTCCGGCATACGACCGGTTAACCCGTGCAACGCCGGGTACGAACAGCTAGTAATACTATAAAAGAGCTGGCTCGCTGGCAAAAGTAATTCCATACCGATTCGAAGCACATAATCATCCGTATTCTGAAAATAACAATGTCTGTATCTTTAAGATCTTTATCCCAATACTTAATAGACGATAATAAAAATTAAAAATGTCCAGAGCGGATTTTGTAATTCTACAGCTCAAATACACTGTATTAAAAGATGATATAAGAAAGATTTTTTCTTACAATCGTATTAATTTCTTCATCCACAGCGTCCAGATGAAATATCATGGCTAAACTTGTCATGACCGCGTTCGGCTTCCCATCCTGACATTTGACAGATATGTCTGGATCTTTAAGATCTTTATCCCAACACTTAATAGACGATAATAAAAATTAAAAATAAACGAGACATAGCTTTACGTCGGTGTTTGTTTCTGTAAGTTTCTACATGAGATAGATATAGAGGGAGGGAGAAAGATGTAAATTGTTATTTGTCAAAAGTCAAGATGGGAAGATTTGAATACGCGGTAACGCGGTCATGACAAGTTTAGCCATGATATTTCATCTGGACGCTGTGGATGAAGAAATTAATACGTTTGTAAGAAACAATCTTTCTTATATCATCTTTAATACAGTGTATTTGAGCCGTAGAATTGCAAAATCCGCTCTGGACATTTTTAATTTTTATTATCGTCTATTAAGTGTTGGGATAAAGATCTTAAAGATCCAGACATTGTTATTTTCAGAATCGGGCCGATTATGTGTAACAAAGCCAAGTGCCACATCGTTGTGACATCAGCCCTGATGCCGCCCTGCACAGCCTCGTAGCGGCTGTATAACATCTCCCCTATAAAACAAAATAGGCCGAGGTGCTTTCCGCGTTTATCTAGGAAAAGGAAATTTTCCAACAGATAGCGGTGCAATAAAGTTAACAAGCTCCCGACTGCAGCGCAGGGCGGAGGGGGTCGCGGGAGACCCGATACCACTTCACCCGCTGGACTCGGATTATCTTCATTTTCAGAATTTTCATGTCCCCGCCCTTCTTGAGAGAATTTTAATTTTAAAATTTTACTAAAATAACATCATTAAGTGAATGGAAAACGAAACACAAAACATCAAGGGCGTGAACATAACAAAAAAAATCAATCTAAAATGCCCATAATTATAATTTTTTTATTAAATTTATTTGGTAAATACACAAACTTAAGAGTGTATTCAATATAATATAATTAATACACATTTATATTACACGCTTACCCACTTTTAAATGAGAATTTATTCTCGTGTTTAAAAGTGGGGGCACTGTCATATATGTATGAATCTATTATTAATGAAATCGTTAGTGTAAGACATTAGATTAAATAAGTAAGATATATACAAAGAAACATTAGATTAAGTTATAAAAATTAAGACATTAAATTAAGTAAGTAAGATATAAACTATGCAAGAATACAAAAATGTGAGACAGAATAAGTAAGTAAGATAATAATACTTACAAAACTCAAGTATTTTTTATAGTTTCCATGACGAGCGTACTTGATACCATAGTAAACACTGATTAGATTATGTTGTATACTTTAGAACAATATTAACACGAATATAAATATTAATCTAATCTACACAATATTTTTTAATATTATACAAAGTGATCTATTTATTTGGATACATATATTATAGATGTCTCACAGAGACGAAGCTATTTATTTTGGAAAGTAGGTATGGAAGGCTTTGGGCGTTTACAAGATTAACGATCCTGGACATTGGCTGGCTTGAGCGATCACTTTACACAATGTAACGTTCACCGGCTCCATACAGGATCGACTTGCACAGGTCCAATATAATGAGTGCGAATGAAAATTGTGAAAAAATTCAATTTATTTTAAATATCTGCCATGTTTTCATAATTGTATATGACTAATATTGAAATGAATGAACTTTTTATAATTAATATAAGGTACTGTAATTATCATAATTAGTTTAACGTTTTGCAAAAATAAGAGAGAAATTTTGATGTTCAATATCTCCATAACTAACTTTTGACATTAGGCCGGACACTGACATCAGGACGGAATATAGAATGGATTTCTTACGAGATATTTACGAGAACGTTCTTTTGTTATTATTATATCATCAAAAGAAGTTTATTTTTATATTCCGAATTATTTTGAGTTGTTTGTGAATTCTATATATTATGTGTTGCAATCACGATGGAATATAGGATGGATTTCTGAATCATATTTACGGAAACGTAAAATATATTACAACTAAATTTTACTTTGCAAACTGTAAGTACATCCGATTGAAAATATTTTGTAATTTGAAAGCAATCAAAACTAATTTAAATATGGAAATTTTTTTTTAATTAGAGGCTTTGCAAAATAACGGAACCTTTGTTTTCCCCCATAAATTTATTTTTAACTTAATCCTTAACCCGCGCAACGCCGGGTAGGTACGAACAGCTAGTATTAAGTTGAACGTAAATCTTTCACCATAGTATTTAATTGTAAATAAATAAGAATTACCGATTCCAAAGAAATTCCGAGCAAGATGTAGTAGTTTTTCACTTTAATGGGAACATTCAGTTTACTGAATTATTTATTATTTGCTTTGTCATTACATCAAAAAAGTATTGCCATGAAATATACCTTTTGGAGAAGTAAAAATTATACGTAGATAATATACATTACCGAATTTCTAGTAGCCAGAAAAAATCTGTAATGTTTTCATAGAAAGTAAATTATTTCACATTTTAAATTGTTAATGAACCTTAGCTTCGCTTTGAAAAATTTAATTTACGAGTATACCGATTATTTTTGGAGTTATATCGCTCTTACGGCGCAGTATTGACGCTGCGGTGTACGTTATATGATGAATGTCATACGATGTGCGCGTCACACGACTATTCGAATCACTGGGTAATTGTTCAGCGTCTTTATGACATCACACCACAACTTAGTTATAAAGAATTGATAGCAATTGTCCACAATGATTCGCGTACACCGAGTGTCACAATATACGAAATGAGGCCAGTGAAGCGGTGTAAGTACTCTCTGTGAGCGTCGTTTTATCGGCGGGTTGGAAGGTTGTTTTATCTGGGATATTAGACTAGAATGGGAAATATTATTATAAATAAATATGATTGTAATTGAATTTAGAAGTCTACTTCTCCTATGAGTATAAAAAAAAAATGCATGGAACAGCGGGTCGAATCGTTATTTAAGAACTCCTTCGGTTCAGTGTTCTCGACAGAGTTGAACATGTCATAGTTGGAAACATAAAAACAGGCAAAAAGTGTAAAACGTATCAAACAATCAATATGATCCTCCGACAAACACACGCTGGTAGTGCTCCCGGGGGAGCGGGAGGGGAGGCTTGTCTATCTGCTCTCCGATACATTCCTGCGCCTTCTTCATAAAAATAAAGTTTAATTCTGCGCTCCCAGCTAGTTGGTAATAATGGAGCAAGCTCTACCCGCGGTGGAAACCTCGTCCGCTTGCCGGCCAGACACGTATCCAGTAAGTCGGCACTCTTACAAAATGCGCCAACCTTCTCCTGGTCCAGAGCTTAAGACTGAATGATGATCTATACTGTTTGTACGCGGGCTCCGAATTGCCGCGCCACAGCTACGCCGCTCGGCGATATAAAGATCACGGTGCAGAAACGGTATGAGCAGATTGCTGAAAAAATACGTTCTGGGAGGCTTCTGATTGTGTTGGGACTTGTAACAGCTTCATAGTGGATGCTGCGGCCGATGGTTCTCAAAACGTACCCTTCCTGAGTCCTCAGGCCTCGAGTAGTGCTTGTTGCGATTAATATAAACTTTCACACCACTAATCCGGTCACATTCAATACCTAGAGGTAGTTTTAGAAAAGCAACTATCTTAGTTTTTCTTATAAATACTACGAAAATAATTGGTATGTGTTTTATTGATTTTATTACCTACTGATTATAATAAGCATTGGAAAATGAACGTGGATTTAATGGTATTTCAAGAAAAGGCTTAATCCAAGAATATGGTACTGTGATATTTCTGGTCTTTATATGTTTACGTAAATGTCAATGTAGTAATTATATGTTAAATGATTCTAAGGTTTAAAATTTACTACTGGGCAATGAAAAGTTTAGTGTTAGAACATGTTGTGTTCGTGGTTACCCGGGGATGGGAGATGTGGTGGAAGCTCGACTAACCTAATATAAATCTACAAGAAGCAAACGAGTTGAATATAATTCCTTCTTCTTCAAATGTAGCAAATTTATTTTGTGGTAACATAATTATAATTAATATAAATTAACTTTGTTTAAACCACTTATTTATTGAAAAAAATCAACATGTTTCAAAGCCAATGGCTTCTTCATCAGGAAAACAAAAATAATTATTTTTGTTTTCGTTTTGTTTGTTGTGTCAGTGAGTCTAGATGGTGCTAGAACGTTCGATAAAGCTTTAGAAAATTGTGGAAGGAAAAGGTTCTAGAAAATTTTCGAAAGTTCTATAAGTACACAAACTGAGTGGCGGAGTGTGTCAGTGAGTCTAGAGGTTCCAGAATGTTCATGATGGTTCTCGAATGCTTTAGAAGGTTCTGGAAGGAAAACGTTCAAGAAGGTTTTATAAGGTTCCAAACAAGGTGTTGGTGAGTCTAGAAGGTTCCATAACATTCGATAAAGCTATAGAAAGTTCTGGAAGAAAACGTTCTAGAGTAATCACTAATGTTCTATAAGGTTGTAAACTGAGTACGGAGTATGTTAGTGAGACCAAAAGATTCCAGAACGTTAGATAAAGCTCCAGAAAATTTTGAAAGGAGAATGTTCTAGAAGATTTTAGAATGTTCTATAAGGTTTCAAACCAAGTGGCGGAGTGTGTCGGTGACTGTAGAAAGTTCCAGAACGTTTGAAAAAGTTCTAGAATATTCTGGAAGGAGAACGTTTTAGAAGATTCTTTATTCTTCTAAAGAAACTAACGTTCTAAAGTTCTCTAACGTTACAAACAGTGAGGTGAAGTGTATCTGGGTGTCTTAAAGGTTTCATAACGTTCATGAAGGTTCTCGAATGCTTTTGAAGGTTCTGGAAAGACAAAATACAAAAACTTTCTAAAAGGTTCCAAACTGAGTGGCGGAGTGAATCGGTGAGTCTAGAAGGTTCCAGAAGATTAAAATAAGGTTCCAGAATGCTCTAAAAAGTTCTGGATGGAGAAAGTGAGTGTGACGGTGAGTTGAAAAGGTTCCGGAAAGTTCTAGAGGGTTCGAGAATTCTCTAAAAAGGATAGAGAAAGTTCTACAGGCCTACAGAAAGATCAATAAGATTTCAAACTGAGTGGGGGAGTGCGCCGGTGGGTCTAGAGGTTTCAGAAAGAATTATCATGCTCTAGAAGGTTCTGGAAAGCGAAAGTTCTAGAAGATACCAGAAAGTTCTATAAGATTTCGGAATGCTCTAGAAAGTTTTGAAAGGTTCTCTCTAGAGTGTTATGATTATGCGCTAAAATATCTGTTGATGTTTTGGTAAAGCGAAGATGGTTCCAATCACAGATGCCGAAACTAGCAAAAAAGAGACGTCAACAAATTCTATGCTTACTAAATTATGGTCCCCAGCAAAGCCGGGCTAATCAGCTAGTGTTACAATAAAATATGCGAGATAAAGTTTGACACGGTTATATACATGGATACATTTATAAAACACAGTCTAGAATAATCGGGGTGCAAATTGGCGTTCGTAATTATCAGAGAACATATTATTAAATGCTTACCAACAGGATTTTGATAGCGGTTGGGCCTGCCTAATCTGTTCAGGTTATATTGGGAGGAATATTTGGTTATTAATTAACGATCATAACATTTGAAGTGAAACTTCTATATCGAATATATATACAGAGCCTCAGGAATAGTTTAGCTGGAAGTTATATTTCTTTTGTGAAAACCAGTGATTTTAGTATGTATTTATGGTTCCTTCGTATGCAGTATTCAACAATTATTATATCAACTTTGATTTTCGTGGTGGGTTCCAGCCCCTCTTGACTCGCCGGCACCCGATGGCTAACATCCTGCTTATAGTTTTAGTCTCTCACTCTGTCCATAGTTAATCCAATCCCGTGGCTCTGATCTGAAGCTGGGGCGATCCTTTGAGGTCCTCTCTTCTAAGTGACGGACATCAGGAAAGACTCCCACGTCTGATGTTGAATTATCATAAATAAATCCCGCGGTGTAGTCGTATCGATTCAAGATATTATTAGTTGTACTGCTTGTGGTAGGACATAGCTGATCTGACTGGAAAACCCATACCTTTCAGAGTGCGTCAATCAGATTCAGGCTAGCATTACCAAGGAGTTGATGATGGTTATCCAAAAGGTTAATTGATATATATTAAAGTGAAAATAATCCTGTATGATGGTTGCAGTTGGTGGTGAAATTCATGGTGTGCGTGTTCTTTGCCAAGAAGGAGAACTCCGGAGGTCTCTTTATACAGCCAAGATGGTGAAGATGATGAATGATGAAATGTGTTAGTAACGTCTTATCCCAATCTCGTATGAGGTCCATACAAAAGGTTTGGCTGATGTTCGGCTAATAAGTAATAAGTATTAGGTAAATAAAATATTACATTTTAAAATTTCGAAAATATATATATTAATTACGCTAACCAATGTCGCTGCTGGATGATTTCTCTTGTCAGTTAAAAAAAAACAAATGGGGAAATCGTATAAAGCAGCGAGAAGTATGGATTTTGTTTTAAAATACATGCAGATTATATTTAATGTGTAGAAATATTATACACGTATAATAATAATAGTCACTTATAAAAATAATGTTCTTAATATTTATACACGTTTATTAATTTTTGACATGCATATTTATGTTTCAAAATTGTTTGTAAATTTCGCCATATCTTTTATTGGTTATGTAAAACCAGCCATAACCCAGCTGTTACCGCTGTCAGTTCGGGAGTTTGGCGCAATTGTCGCCATATTGGAGCGATCGTAGCTATGTTAGCGAAATATTTACGTTTTCTCTTTAAACTATTTATCGCCTTAAAAAGCTACTTTTAGTTAGAAAAATGTTATATCATAGTGAATGAAATGAATCAAGTCGCGGATTTTAGATTTCGGAATCACGTGCAGTACATAATTATGTATGATATTTAACTGTCATATTCATGTCTTTCAGGTTAGAATTTTGTGTTTCGGAATACAGAACAACGGCATTAAGAACAAATATGTTATTATATTAGAGTTGTCCCCAAACCAATCATAAATGGTTATTGCGTGTGTTTAATACATCCAAAGCGACAATCAAAAATGCAATACGATGAAATTGAATTTGATAGATCTTTCTTTGAATTATATATCGATTTTGTGCGACTTTATGACAGATCTTTTTTTAAATTTAGTGCAAGAATATCCTTTTTAAAATGTGATTGTTTTATTTTGATAAATACGAAAAAAATTTGTACAGAGTTTTAAGAAAATTGGACCACGTTTGTTAATTTGACAATTGATAACTGATAAATTAACTTGAACTATTAATAAATTTTAAAGCATGTTCAAAATATTAATTTTAAAACATGTTCAAAATATTAATTTTAAAACTACACTCTGACTTATTAATAGGTTAGAAATACTGAATAAATACTTTATCTTAATTATATCTAAACTACCCGTACACCCATGAAAAATCACGGGTGTAATTAACAACGACCCTTGCGCGTGACCTGGTCCACGGGCTGGTTGTTTGTCACACTCTAATTAACTTAAGTTGTAATTCCAACAAGTTATGGACTTTGCGGACCGAGAGACAACGAAATTATTATATATAGATAGCCGCCATTAAGACCTATCACACCTATTTGCGCAGTAGCTATCAATTGTCGCGAAGCGACTACCATAACCGACAGCAGGGCCTTGTGGCAAGCAAACACCGTGCAGTGGCCACCATTGGCTACGAATCGCCCACCATAGCCGCCATTGGCATCTGCCATTGGCGACAGCCGATTGTAGACACCAATGGCCGCGCAGCGGTCACTGCAAGCCGCGAGGTGGCTAATATAGTCGACCTCGTTGTGAAACGAAGTGAGAAATGGAAATTTGCTAGATTAAACCACAGACAATAGGTAAACAATTGTGTTTGCCGCACAGCAAACACAATTGGCCGCGAAGCGGCAACAATAGCCACCCGCAGGCCTAGCAACAAGCAATCGGCGATAGCCGATTGCTTAACTGCTAGTTGTACCGTTTATTTTGATTTCATATGCGATATCTGAGGAAAAATGTGTATATCATTGACAACATACAAGATTTACATGACGAGAATTATATTTATGGGCAAAAGAAACAAGATGAATATTGAACCTAGGAGCTTTTTGTAGTTTGTTAGTAGGCTTAATTTTTTTATTAGGTTTGGTTTGCTTAGTTTAGGTTAGGTTATTTGATTTGGTTGGTTTAGGTGAGGCTAGTTTATTAGGTTTGGTTTGGTTAGTTTAGGTTAGGTTATTAAGTTTGGTTTAGTTAGTTTAGGGAAGGGTATAAGGTTTAGATGGTTTTTAGGTTAGGTTATTAGGTTTAGTTTAAGGTTTAGAAAATTAATCTGAACGGAGAATACGAGTTTTAATAGAATGACATATTAACCTGCACGGAGAGCGCCCGTATTAGATCACGCTGCGTCATGATTCAGCCAATTAACCTCCAAATGTGACGTGTCTTACATTTGCTGTGTGAGTTTATTTTTTTGATAAAGTGCATTGCAAGAAAATCTGCGATGCATAGATTGAGCGCCTGGCGCTGGGGCGTCTGGTGCTGTGTCTCTTGTTTCTTCTTCTGTGAAAACTTCTCATCAAGTAGGTAATACTGATATTTTGCTAACTCACTTATAACAAGAAAATAAAAACGATATCAATAACGATTTTCCATTGCTTCCGAATATATTATTATGAAAACACGCGTCGCGTAAATTTGTAAGGTTGTAAATATTCGACGCGCAAATTTCAATCAAAGCTTAGGTACCTACGTATTCGAATCATTTTTAAAAATTATTTCTGGAATGAGGTTTTGTAGTGAAAAATATAAAAGAAATCGTAACGATTTTTATGATTACTTTTCAAATGAGATATTGTACGGGGAGTTGAGTCGAGAGCTGATTATCTCCCTCACACGCTCGTTAATTGAATTATAATCCGGGAAAATTGGAATTTTGGAGAGATCGGCTCAGGGCTGGCGGGGTTTATTGTGCCTAGGACATTTTATGGTTTTTCTTAAATCATGAGTAGTAGAATAAATTATCTCTTCCGCTGATAATAACAACGTGACAGAAACTTAACCTGAATACAAAATTAATAAAAATAAAATATGAGTATATTCAAGAACACATTCATATTTGTGAAGTTGTAATTTTTCAGAACAAAGTTCTGTGAAATATTTAATAACCAAATTAATTAATCAATTAGAAAGACATACAGAAAAATCTAATTCACGAAAAAATATTAGGTTACTACTGGGATTCGAACCCAGGTCACTTCCTTTCCGGGGCCGGTGCTCTGACCACTAAGCTATAGCAACCCTCTATGTTTCCGTGAATATATCGACCTTATATGTAGTTCTTATTTTTATTAATTGATTAATTTTTATTTTTGTCCATAGAGCAATCCACTTTTTTGATACGGTAGTTGAAATTACTTTGCAATGCCACCGCTAGATGGACGCCATGATTAATTGAATAATTCATTTTTATTTGGACATACATTTATACAACAGATATTATATTAGATATTAGAGGGTTGCTATAGCTTAGTGGTCAGAGCACCGGCCCCGGAAAGGAAGTGACCTGGGTTCGAATCCCAGTAGTAACCTAATATTTTTTCGTGAATTAGATTTTTCTGTATGTCTTTCTAATTGATTAATTAATTTGGTTATAAAATATGAGTTTTATTTGAATTACCATGCAAAGGTTTGAGTTTATCTCATTGAATGAATTGAATAAATATTAATCGATAATTCTGTATGTGGAGCCAATGTGTCTTTACTGCACATTCAATGCGGATCCGATTTGAGTCCGATCGGTCAAGCGGAACGGATTTGCATCGAAAATATGTCAGGGGGAATGGGAAGGAGTATGAGAATTGGGGGGAAATATCGCCTATGTTACTCGCCGAGTCCTAAAGAATAAGTTTCCAAATTTTGAGTCCGATCGGTCAAACGGTACAGATTTATATCATCGAAAATATGTCAGGGTGAGGGGAAGGGGTATAGGGGGAGACATGTTGCCTATGTTACCCGCCGGGTCCCAAAGCATAAGTATGCAAAATTTGAATCGAATCGGACAAACGGCGTGAATTTGTATAGAGAACAGACAGACAGATAGACAGACAGACAGACATTGAGTTTTATAGGTATAGATATTTCTACCAATAAATCGTAATATTTTAATAAAAAAATAAAGGCACTCAACACACTTCAAATAAAGCGTTGTACAAAAATGTTGCGAGTTCTTATTAAGCGGTCCATTCACTACACCACATGACAGTCCATCGACCAGTGCACTTAATATTTCTTTATCTCTGATTCAAATATTTTTTTAAATAGAGATGCGAACACGGAATACGTGTCACATCAATATTCTTACTATTTTCAAACTAAGCTAAACGCTTGTGCTATGAAAATAGGACTAACTTAATAAGTTCGAACCCGCGACCTTTGTATCACGAGGCAAGTGTCCTAACCATAAGACCAACAAGCTACTTATCCATAGATATATGTAAAAATTCAAATGAAATGGCTGTAATTAAAAGTAACTTGCAGATTTGTTACAATATATTTTAATGAATACATATGTATTGCTTTATATGTTTTCTAAAAGGGTCCTATGTTTATTATCGTAACAGAAAAGTGCAAGTTATTTGAAGAACACAATTCGATAAAATATAATAAAATATTTTGTGATAGAGGTGTACAATTTTTGGTCGAATCCATCTATCAGGTCCTCAAAATCATACAAAGATATGCAAACTTCGCGGCCGACAACTTTTTCCGATAAAATAAAACTTCAGCTATCATAAAAAATATAATTTTTGACAAGAAAGCTTTGGAATTTTTTTTCGAATTTAAGCTAATATTTTATCAAAATGTAGGTTAAGAAACAAAACGATTTACAATTTATTAAATTGTAATTACTCGTTTAATACTTGCAGGCTGGGTTATTTTATGATATTTTTGGAATCAGGACACTCAATTATACCGGAAAATATGTTAATATTAAACATAGCTCCCAACCCCATAATGTGCACTACACCCTAAATCTTTAAATTTCCAACAAGTTTTTACATTTTTTAATGATTTTAAAACTCTTTGAATTTGCATAAACAGACAATTTAAAACAGTATATTGTACGAGCTTTTCGTAGCGGCATTAAGGATTTATTTTTAAATAAGTTTTTGGTTGGACACAAAAGGTTCCATTGTCTTGCAAAGTCTCTAATAAAAACAATGTTTCCATTTAATCTAGCATGAGAGGGATGGGATGTCTAGAAACGGAATGTTGCATATGTTACCTACCGGGTCCTAAAGAATAAGTATGCAAAATTTGAGTGAGATCGGTCAAACGGTATAGATTAGCATGGAAAATAAATCGGTGGTAGGGATGGGGTTAAGGGCTAGAGGAAAATGTATTCTATGTTACCCGCGGGTCCCAAAGAATAAGAATCCAAAATTTGAGTCACATCGGTCAAACGGTATAGATTAGCATGTTAAAAAAATTGGGTGGAGGGGGTAGGATGAAGGGCCAGAGGAAAATGATGTCTTTGTTACCCGCGGGTCCTAAAAAATAAGAATGCAAAATTTGAGCAAGATCGACCGAACGGTACAGACTTTCTTAGAAAACATGTCAGGGGGTGAGAGAGGGGTAAAGGGAAATTGGGTAAATGTCACCCATTTTATCCACCGGGTCCTAAAAATAAGTATACAAATTTGAGCCCTTTGAGGTTTTAAACACTATTTAATTTTTTTTGATATTTATTTAAAAAAATTCCAAAGTATGAAATATGTCAAAGGAGTCTTATCTTTTGATTCAAGCCATGTATTCACTAGGGGACAAATAGCGCAGCATTCCGCGTGACATGTCGCATGAACATCTACGTTCATCTTTCGGGGACAATGACGCGGTCATTTGACGTGTACACACCGGGACTCAGATATCTTGTCGCGGAAATGTCACCCGATGAGGTTATGATGACAGCTACGGTATGTATTTACACTTTGTCATTTAGCGAAAACGGGGTTCCGCGCAATTCGAAATGTTTTTTTGGGTCGCAATTCCAAATTAACGAGGTTTTACTGTAGTAAATTGAATATTATTAAAAACAAGGTCCATTTTGCAAATAATTATTGTTTTCCACACGTCGCGGAAATGTCGCCCTATGAGGTTATGATGACAGCTGTATTTATGTTAACGAGTTTATCGAAACGTAAGAGGAGAAAAAAGTGGTGGATGCGAAATTATTTACTGCAAAGAGAAAGAAGGACGGATATTCTATGTGATCTTCGATCGATACAGCTCGATGAGTTCAAGAACAATTTCGTTTCCCCACAATGTCATCTTGACAGATATAGCGCATGCGTATTCACTTGTAAACATACCACGTGGTACCGACGCTCCGCGTAATGTTGCAGTGAGCTCGCTCGGGTACCGTGCGCATGGCAACGTTGCCATGGCACGTAGAAATGCCGCGCTATGTTGTGCGCGACGTCGCGGAACAGTGTATGACGTTGTAACGTCACGTAGACTCTATGCCGCGCGTGCTGTTGAGGGACAGTTTGTCCCCTAGTGAATACATGGCTTCAGATTGCCGTGAGCCACGGCGAGAGGCAGTAGGCAGTGTTCCTGTGTCAGATTATTTTGTTGACACGAAAGTTAACTTTATATTGACTAGATGTTCGTACCCGGCGTTGCGCGGGTTAAGGATTAAGTTAAAAATAAATTTGTGGAACAACCTTTGGGAAACAAAGGTTCTATTCGAACGGTACAGATTTGCAACGAAAATATATCAGGGGGTGGGAAGAGGTAAAAGAATGGGGGGGAAATGTCACTTATGTTACCTACCGAGTCCTAAAGCATAAGTATGCAAAATTTGAATCATATCGGACAAACAGCGTAGATTTGAGATTTGACAGACATTGAGTTTTATAGGTAGGTAGGTATATATTACGTCATGTATAGTAAAATTATATTGCGCGAAGTACAAAGGAAGCAGAATTGAAAAATATTGTATAACACGTAATAATATTATCAAGTTCATTTACCAAAGTTGATATCTACTAACGAATATCCGAAAAACATAAAATTTCACAAGTGGAGACCTCTTTGAGCAAGTCACAACAATAGTGCAAAATCTTACTAAGTATTTCCTGCCACCGACAGATGGCAGTAATATTAGGTTCGGTAGGTATTGACATGAATTGCGCTGTTATCCATTACTTGCTGAACGAATATTGTCATTCCAGTTCTATATTTTAAGAAATGTGTTAGTTATTATTGTCTATAAAAGAATTAATTAACACCATTATTAGATTGTAAACATTTAATTATTACTATTACTCAATTTCAATTGGCAATAAGATTGATTCACAAATGTTATATAAATACTAAATATTCTTGAACATTATAGGTACTACTGGAAGAGCACTGTCTGCTATAATACAGTAAACGACTAGTGTAGCAGGCAGGGCGTCAAATCAATTTAGTGTTTACTTGCTGCCAAGACTCAGCAACAATGAAAAAAGCTTAATTTAATTTTGTAAACACTGTAAACATTGTAAACATTTGTAACATTGAATAAACATTAAACATTGATTTAAATTTATGCTTTTGACTAACTATACAACAGAAACAAGGCATACCTAAGCACTTAAAAGCATTCTTTGAGTTAAAAAGAAAGCGATATTTAGTAAAATTATAGTATTGGAAAAATGTTTAAATAAGTTATCCATTCCCATCGCATCTGTTGGCCTAAACTCTAGACTAGACGACAATTTTTATTGCGTAGTCATATTTAATTTTTTTTATTAGGTTATTTATTTTGCACTGACTTGATTTTTGTTTGGAACGCTTTTAGTTAAAGTATATTAGAAAAATACCTACTTAGTACAATTCTATAAATATTTATTTAAGCAAAGATAATATATTACGTTAAAAAACGTTTAGTAGTTTGATTAATTAAAATGATTGCGTGATTAACAAAATTCTCTCGTGTAGTGTATAGTAGTTGCACTTCCTCTCAACCTCTCGTCGAGGTGAAATGGAACACTTGACTGAAGACAAAGATCCTTCACAGTGCCTACACAAATTTTATTTGGAATAAAAAAAATGCACAATCGCCAGAAACCACAAAATATCAATATTCCAGATAAGTGATGGATCTACCTGTACATATTCGGTATGTTGTCACTTTATTATTGACTCGTTTTGTTTCACCAGATATACAAAGTCTTATTTCTAAGAGGCATTAAAATGGTTGAGACGTACATTTATCAAAAATGAAGTCTTAGGTTGAAATCGCCTCCATATATATATATATTATTAAACACATTTTTAATTTATTTAAGGAAACGAGTCCCGTAATATTTAATACGAAATAAATAAATGAAATAAAGAGAAACACACAAATATCAAATAATAAAACTGAAAAATTAAAAGCGAGAAGACGTCAAAGCTTCGTTTGATATTCTCGTAAAACAGTCGATTACTTCCCGAATAAAAATGGAATAATATAAATAAGTGAATTAATAATTCAAAGAGAAACATATAACTATCAAATATTGACGACTTGTTAAGTCGCTGGGATAGTGAAATTGGTAACACGCTGTGCGCGAAACACAGAGGTCCGTGGTTCGAATCCAGGTTCCAGCATTTAATTTTTCAGTTTTATTATTTGATATTTGTGTGTTTCTCTTTATTTCATTTATTTATTTCGTATTAAATATTACGGGACTCGTTCCTTAAATAAATGAAAAATATGTTTAATAATATATATACTCTATTTGCAGTTTAGCAAAGAATACTTCCATTGTTCGGAAATCGACTAGCGAGAAGACGTCAAAGCTTCGTTTGATATTCTCGTAAAACAGTCGATTACTTCCCGAATAAAAATGGAATAATATAAATAAGTGAATTAATAATTCAAAGAGAAACATATAACTATCAAATATTGACGACTTGTTAAGTCGCTGGGATAGTGAAATTGGTAACACGCTGTGCGCGAAACACAGAGGTCCGTGGTTCGTATCCAGGTTCCAGCATTTAATTTTTCAATTTTATTATTTGATATTTGTGTATTTCTCTTCATTTCATTTATTTATTTCGTATTATATATATATAATATATATATATATATCTATCTATATAGACTATATATATATATATATATATATATATATATGTGTGAAATTATCAGGGCTGTGCAAAGAGTACATTAAAGGATGATTTTTACTTAAATATATAAATTTCAAAAATGTTACCAAATAATTTGAAAAAAGTCGTAATCACTATTATCATCATATTATCCAGGATTTAATATATCATGATATTTTGTCAGATCAATATTAAATTATGATTTTTTCCCCACAATATATGAATAGTGGAAGCACTAAGTGCCAGACTTTTTCGATACCTTTTCATTAATATTTTAAACACTACTACACGCCGGTACTTAACGTGTGTTAGTCATTTTAATAATAAAAACTGTAAAATACTCATGTCTTTTAGTGCCTTATTTAAAAAAAAATACGCGGCACTTAATACTTACGCGATATGCATTGCTATATAACTAAGAAATTAACAGAGATAGGACATCAGTGCAGTGATTAATTAATGTCAAACCCGAACCGGCCGCCTAACGCATGCTGCTACCGCCGCTTCTTCGTGGACCCCTAAAAAGATACTATAAATATATACTAGGGCTTAGCAAAGACCCGAACCATTTCATGTTCCACCCAGCATAATCTCTAGGGTTTAAAATAGTTCATTTATTAACTGCCGGCAGGGGAAAAACAAAAGAAATGTTAAAATATTTTGATGAAAGTCTTTATTATTTACTATTTCATTGGTGTCGGCTATAAATAAGTAAATACTTATTCTTTAGGAACCGGCATGTAAAAGTACCATCCTTTTTGAAGGGTTACAGCTAGTATGGTACTTATCTGTATGCTTTAAAACTAAAAAAAATATTATTTTGGAAACTTAGTGCTCTTTATTCATTTCCAGTATTCACATGCGTTCGTTAAGTCACGCTTCAATGTACTCACTGTACGCACCTGAAAATTAGTCAAATGTAGACATAGATGTTAGAAATTATTCATAGTCAACGGTGCGCAGATCTGTGCGACACGCTTCTGCTTGAAATAGCACGAACGTCAATTGTGTGTTCATCACAATAAATGGAATGTTTTCAGTCTGACCAATATAAATATACTTACTGATTGAATGAATCGTTCAGTTCAAAAACCATATGGATTTATTATGCTTTTGTATAGCTATCTGTTCAGTTTGTTTCCGTAGTTTACTCGGGATCAAGTTGATGATATTTGTGCTGGCATGATGGGAGTCTTTGATTGCAGGATTAGATGGAATAAAAATATGAGTTTTAAATTAATTATCATTCCATCCCTACTCATTGTTTATAGTGTAAAGATGCGTTTATACGGTGCGGAGACCTTGCCGTCGCATCTCGGTGGTAAAAGTGAGATAATAGTTACTCGAGATGGATTGAGAACTGAGAGATGGTGTCGCGTTAATTTTGTGGGCCTCGAACTGTCACGAAAATGAAACCGCATTGTTAAGTAAAACTTAGATATTTTAAGGGAATAATAATTACCCGAGCGTAGAGTTGTACTTGCACGAATTCGTTTAAAAATATTCGTCGTTACCTTAACTAATAGCAGCTGTAAGTAAAAAAGTTTAACGGAAAATGATATTAGCATTCTGCTGTTTGAAAAATAACGATGTTCCGAAATTTCCAGTTTGCGAAAATGCAATTATACGAAGCGAAACAACTTCACGATTCGAGTGAGTTAGTTGCCGTTAAAACTTGGAATCAAACCGTAAAACTAGTTAACTTTTAAACGTTGTGTTTATTAGTGGCGGAGTCTCGGCACAGGCGCCCGCGGCGAGGGCCGCTCTCCGCTCCGCCGGCGCCGCTCCAGGCGGTGCTCGGCCCAACCCGTGCTCGCCAAATTCAACAAAAAACTATTTTGAAAAAAATACATACATAGTTATATTATTGTAACGAAATGATACAATAGATTACGTGTAGGATCCCTCGTAATATGTCAATAACAACAATAACGAGGAAGCCTCGAGCACCTTTTACCACACCCTCGTATTATCTACAACCTTCGGGAGACGCCTGGAACAACCTAGAAGCGACAGAACCTTCTCGTAAACACTAGAAAGGAATATAATAATCTAGATGGTTCGAAGGAACAGTGTATCGTGTATTCCAAGCGGGACCAACAGCTGCACAACGGTGATTGTTTTGAAATTTCTATCAGTGCAAAGTGAGCCGCAGGCGGCGGCGATAGAGGTATCGGGCGAAATAATCAAGCGAGTTCTTAACGATAGTGGCAAAATAAATAAGTGTGACTTCTACATGCGAGAATTCAATGTTCTAATGAGAGATAAATAAAGTGCTACCCAGCGATAATAAAGAGTTTCTAGACGAGAGAAAAATTGCGAAATAGTGTGATTTAAGGAATAGTGCATTAATTTAATTTATGTTAAGTGATTGTACATTTAATGCTGAATAAATCGCTACTTAATTTCCAGTGTTTTTATTTGTCTTCTGCAGCCATGACCCGTTTTCTGATATTTGTAACTTCAGGCGCTGCTGACTCGAAACTACACTTTTTTTAGCTTGTTGTATTAGTGTGCTTATGGTGCTTCATATAATCAGTGCTGGTATACACTTCAGTATGGATGGTGTGTGCCCAGTTGGTGAATAAAAATAGTTGACGTAAGGGATTCTTAAACCTGCCGATGACAGGTCGTAGGCCCGGTGGCATCCATCTCTGCTCCACGCGGCGGGCCCGGGCTGGCTCCGTCTCTGTTCCGCGCGGCGGGCCCGGGCTGGCTCCGTCTCCGCTCCGCGCGGCGGGCCCGGGCTGGCTCCGTCTCCGGTGGCGGCGGACCGTGGAGGCTCACTTTTACAAATTCTATATCGGTTGGTATCTCACTGGTACTTCTTAATTCATTATATAAATTTGTTAATGGATAATTTTTCGCAGGGTCGTGTATATTAACTTTTTAATGGGGTAATTTTTATAATATTTCAAATGATAAATATTGTTATGAGTTTTAAGTCTGGTTATTTAACCAGGATGATATTTATAATAATATCGTTATATTAGATTTTTTCATCCTTCATTATCACGGCCGCATTCATAAATGGAGGATTAGTTAAAAGTGTCCTACCGGAAAATAAAATAGAGCAACAAGAATGTAAGAAATTCCGTTACATTTCCGAAAGCGCGATAAGCCAAGAATGATCGCTGTCTCGAGATGTGAATATATTTTCTAATTTGCGTTATCGGCATCGGTAAGCGTCAGTTAGAGCGAGCCCTTCAAACGAGAAATTATATAAAGGTCTAAACATTTATTAATTCCTCTGATCGGAGTGGCGCAGCTCCCAGCTGTTTCTAACACACTAAAAGTCAGAAATTCAAAACACTGACTTAACAACTTTCAGTTGAGGCGATAATTCGCTGCCGCCCAAGTATTCGTTCGAGCGAGAGTAATACCCTTATAAGCAATCATAATTTGAAAAGTTTTATGATTTAAGATACTGTTTCGCGATATAAATGCTTCCAGAGAAATATACTACGTTTAATTTAAAGTGTAAGCGGTAACTGTAACTGGATTTAAGGTGGGAATCGAAATAATGCTAATTGCGAATTTTATTTCAACGGCGACATTACTCGCACGTTATGTTCCGGCTTTTAATAAATTCAGAGTTCATAACTAATAAGCATAGCGAGCAGGAGCTAAAACATCCTACCTATAAACAATTACTGCGCTTTATTACGCATCCGTGTGTGGTACGCTATACGCTTTATCTACACGTACACATTTCACACGTACACTCGCGCACCCGCGCGCTCAGGGCGGAGGGCGCGGGCGGCTACGGGCGGCTGCGGGCGGCTGCGGGCGGCCGCGGCTTAGGGATAACTCCCGATGATATATTCGGAGAAGAAAAATGTTTTAAATATAATAAGAGAGTATTACAGGCCCTGTTACGGCAAGACCATTCCTGTTCCCGTTAGGTGGAGAATTCCTCGGATTATTTTCGCTGCTGGTGACGTGTTGAGACTAATGTCTCCTGAGCGGCGGAGCAAGGATAATGCTCCTTATCACCATCGTCTTTATCGGCCATTAAGCATCCTAAGGCGCGAGAAAAAATATCGCTTTGTCATTCATGAGGAAATAATGACAACGCGTATTATCCGAGGTACACAATACAGGAAGGGATTGTTTTAGTATTTAGAAAAAAAAGGATTTAGGAATGCGTAGTATTATTATATCAGTGTTTATTTTGTTCCATATAATTGTATGTATAGAATTGACATGATTTTGTATTAAAACGTACTAATGTTTATATAAATGACTACACTTAAACATTTTCATAATAATATTTATATTTTATAGAAACAAACTTTGTTTACACCACTTTTATGTTGAAAAAAATTCGACATGTTTCAGAGCCCATGGCCCCTTCGTCAGGATAACAAATGTATACTAAAAAATTAAATTTAAAAATCGATGTATAGATAATCAAAATATTAAAAGTTATATATGGAAAATGAATAATAATAAAGTACCTACTTAACATGAAAATAAATTTAAAAGATAACTATTTGTAAAACGGACCTGGTTATTTATAATATTCAATTTACTATTAACACTTTTTCTTACTTCTAAAATTTTTAATTTATTAAACTGTGATATTTCGTTGATTTGATTTTTCTGTATGTCTTTCTAATTGATTAATACATTTTGGTTTGGGAGCATATCAGACTTGATGTCGCACAAAACTGCTGAAGCAATGGCTGCTGCCGCTCTGTCTGATACTCCATACCTGTCGGAAGATTTCGACAATGTAGAAAAATCTATGGTAGCAATTTTTTCCAAAATTTTAGGCCAATCCGGAAACAGAAGATGATTCTCAATTTGAATAGTATTTAACTCGCATAAGTTTTCGTCATTTGGCAACATTCTGTTGCTATCGCTGAATGCTTTAATTTATAGTTGCTTCTGATTACTGTTCGTTGTATAATATTTGGACGTAGTTATGCAGAAAGCAGCCAACCCACAAAATGCTAAAAATGAGTTATGTACGGGTTTGGACAGCTTCCTATGATATCTTTATATGCTGAAATCGTCCATGCTCTTTATGCTATAGTTTTTTGTATATTCAAGATTTTTCTAACCCACATCACGGCTATCGCTGTTATTAATTAATGCATAAAACATCCATGTGGTATGGACGCATTATGCGATTTTTGTTATTACCCAAAGATCATTTTGCAGAAAACATCCAAGTGGGTTGAACGTTTTCTATGCCTCCGATAGTACCGTTAATTCCATGCTTTACCAAATTCATAGAAAACATCCAAGCCACTTGGACTTTTTCTGTGGTTTGCTTATGGTCAATAATGCGGATATATATGTACATTGTACAGTACTATTCAGTCTGCCGTTTGCTATAATCACTCCATTTACATTATTCACATTACATTATTCATAAAATTATAAAATAAAAATTTGTTTAAGCAATTGGGGATATTTGGAATTCCCGAAGTAAATAAAATAATGGCAATGACATGCAAAAGGAATGTCAATGCACTTATTTTGTTCCAGGAAATGTAAGGTTAAGCCTTTCACGAAATGTAATCTTATACTAATTCAATTGTTTGGATTCTAAGAATAGGGTTATTCGACCAACTAGGCAATTAAGAATATTATTTGTGTAGTTAAATTTAAATGTTAATAATACAAATTATTGACTTAACTGTAGCGGTTCTTGTATTG
This sequence comes from Agrypnia vestita, assembly GCA_016648135.1. Taxonomy (NCBI): domain Eukaryota; kingdom Metazoa; phylum Arthropoda; class Insecta; order Trichoptera; family Phryganeidae; genus Agrypnia; species Agrypnia vestita. The sequence continues at coordinate 49,194 of JADDOH010002281.1, forward strand.
TGGGGATTATCCAGATTATTTTATTTGCACTTGCTAAAGTAATTTACATGAGCGTTTCTTTGTTTTGATATTGGGTATTACCTTTAAAAATAAACTATTTTTGTTGGTATGTATGCATCTGAAAGAGTATCACTTTATCTATCAGTACCTATTTCAGTCAAAATTTTGTGTTCCGAAAAACAAAATTGTGCTAGGATTTTCAAATCCAAAGTTTAGAAGTTGAAATGAGATTTGCATGAAATGAAATATTATACATATATATATATATACATATAAATATGCTTTGAATAGTCATTTCTTAGTTACAATTATTATAAAATAATGTATAATCTAGATAAAGCTTACTTGGTTTCTGCCGTGACACAACGAAGATAAGTTTTCAATTTTGCCGCCAGTAACTACCTAAGTGATTTGATGATTTTTACCTGGATGAAATTATTGAAAAAAAAAATATTATTAATTTATTTATTAATTTAATAGCCACCAGCAAGACAGACAACACTTTTTTATACAAAATAAATTTTGGAACAAATATGACAACTGATTAAACAAACAAACATGCTTATACTTAAATGTAATATTAAAAATAAAATAAAAATATGTGTAGAATAAATCCAAGCAACATAGTACCTACAAAATAACTGACATTTAATAATGTCACTCCTATTTCATAGAATACAGCCAACCCACATAGAACAAAATGAGTCCTGTTTTTCGTACATTTTGACATTTTGCAGAAAGAAACCAACCTGTAAAATGCGTCATATCTTTGTAAATAAAAGTTTTATTCTTATAATTACATATAAAAACCATAAAAAATATCTTTACAATAAGCCCTATGCAAAAAAAATGTGCAATAATGCATTAAATATCGACATATTAGGTTTTTGTAGATTCAAATTTTTAGAAGCCATTTTCTCAGTTCCATGTTTTTTGGGTTGGCTGCTTTCTGCATAATTACGTCCATTTATATCTACATATAAAATGTCTATCTGCCTGTCTGTATGTCTGTCGGTCTGTTCTATATACAAATGTACACCGTTTGACCTATCTGATCCAAATTTTGCATACTTATTTTTTAGGACTTGGCGGGTAATGGGCCTACCACACGCACAAGTATCACCACACTTTTGCAGGCATCGAGTATAAAACACCGACTACACGCACGTTTGTACACGGAACACCGTGCGTGTGGTCGGTAATTTTGTACACGGTGCAACCGGCATGCGCATGCAAATGTGTGCTGATACTTGTGCGTGTGGTAGGCCCATTGCGTAGATGACATTTCTTACCCCCTCCCCCCTTCACACCTACCCCATAATATATTTTCCATGAAAGTCTGTACAGTTTGACCGACCTTACCCAAATTTTGCATACTTATTCTTAAGGACCCGGCGTGTAACATAAATAACATTTACCCCCACTTCCTTCACACCACCCCCGCCACTGATGTATTTTCTCTACAAATTTTCATCGTTGGACCTATTTGACCCAAATTTTGCATACTTCATCTGTATTCAAAATCGTATAAATATTCTAGTGTGTTAAATTTGACGTATTTATTGCTAGAGTGAAACATTATGGGAGTAAGAGACAGATATATTTATTGTTGATGCGTCAACAATTGACATACACGGAAACTGAACTCTAATTATTCTCGGTTTAGAATTTCGAAAAAACATATTCATATTACTGCAATAACATGTATAAAAATATAACCAACTAGCTGTTCGTACCCGGCGTTGCACGGGTTAAGGATTAAGTTGAAAATAAATATGTGGGGGGAAACAAAGGTTTGATTCGAACGGTTTAGATTTGCATCGAAAATATATCAGGAAGAGGAGAAAAGGTAAAATAGGAGGGAGGAAATGTCACCTTTGTTACCCGCCGGGTCTTAAAGAATAAGATAACAAATTTTGAGTCAGATCGGTCGAACGGTATAGATTTGCATCGAAAATATATCAGGAGAAGGGGAAGGGATAAATGAGGAGGGGGGAAATGTAAACTTTGTAACCCGCTAAGTCCTAAAGAATAAGTTCCCAAATTTTGAGTCCTATCGGTCAAACGGTACAGATTTGCATCGAAAACATGTCTGGGGAGAGGAAGGGTTAAAAGAATAGGGGGAAATGTCACATATGTTACCCGCCGAGAACTTAAGAATAAGTTTCCAAATTTTGAGTCTGATCGGTCAAACGGTACAGATTTGCATTGAAAATATGTCAGGTGGAGGGGTATGAGAATAGGGGGGAAATGTTGCCTATGCTACCCGCCGGGTCACAAAGCATAAGTATGCAAAATTTGAATCGAATCGGACAAACGGTGTTGATTTTTATAGAGAACAGACAGACAGACAGACATTGAGTTTTATAGGTATATATATTCTTTTATTTTTTTATATAATATTATTTCGCACAGTGGTCTTTAATTTGACTTACGATCATATACAAAATCCACGAGGTTTACAACGTCATCAAATCGGATAATGACGTAGAAATTGACGCGCATTCCGGATGCAAGTACGCAAATCAATATATTTCAAAAATAAGTAAGAAATATTGAAAACAAATGCAAACTTTGATATTGTATATTCATATTAGGCCATGGTTGCTTGAACATTTTAGACTCGTAACATAGGCAGGAATCTACCGGTAAAGTTTCTGCTGCTAGCTCTGGTACACCTGTATATATATATATATGTATATAATGATAATTCACTCTTGATAAATAAAACAAAGACGTAACTGTGTTTCTGTAAAAATAAAAGAAACAACGTTTAAAGCCTTTATTTCAAGTCTTTGTATATGTTTAAAATAAATTATTTGTTAAATCAACTCACACTTTTTTCATAACATCACCTTGGTAACAATCAACATTCACTCTTTTTTTATAACGTCACCATGGTTACAATCATAAATTATATAAACATAAAAACATAGACAAATGGTTTTCTCTACATCTCCCCCCATCAGAGAATAACAATTGCATGTGATAATGTATACAATTGTTCATTCACTAACCAAAACTGGATGTAGTTTCGTAATGTGATAAAAATTCGATTCCTCTGTCTTGTGTCCGGTATCAACTTCATAGATTGAATTGGAGGAAATTTTCAAAATTTTTTCCAATTCTCAATTCGTCCATTTTCTTCCTATTTAGTCGATTTCCATTTTCCACGTAGACTCTGTCTCCCACTCCAAATTTATATTCTCTCTATGCAGGTCGAATATATTTTTATTATAATTGTGCGATTTTATTATGTTTTCAAGAGCTAGTTCCCTATCTTTTTTCAGATCTTCTTTTGTGCATCTTGATTTCAGTTCAATTGGTAGAATATTTACATTTTCGCCTTCCAAGAGGTATTTTGGAGCAAATTATTCCATTTTTTATATGCCAGAGTTACTGGAGCAGCAAATGGGCTGTAAGAATCCTCAATCAAATTCTTCTTCAATAGTTTTGATATTTGACTTTCTATTTCTCTTCTATCTTGAAGTATGCATCATTATGGACGTTTGTAACAATATTTATCTATCATTAAGTCAATATGAGCTTCTCGCTACACGTACAGTCCCAATGTCATATTTATCCTTAGCAAAGACCGGTTTATATCTATCTATCAATTTATTAATTTCTGATTTTTGGTATAAATTTAGATGGTTTACTAACATTTCAAATGCATCCGAGTTTATATGTTCATTGAAATTTATTTCACATTTATTCATGTGTTTAGTTCCTTCTTTTAATACATCAGAGTGTAAAAAAAATCTTTCTTCATTTTTTTCACCTGTACATCAGGAATTTTGAAATTTTTTATTTTTGAAGTATTATTTTTTTATTAGTTTTCGATTTTCCTATCCTCTTCGTTTGAGGTTGTCTTCTTTTTTTGGATTGTTACGTTGAATGATCTCTAATTCTTCATTTTGCATTAATTTGAAATTTTTCATGCAATTCAAACCAATTAGAAAATCATAGTTAAAATTTTCAATATCTACTACGAAAACATCCATATTTCTTTAAATATTGTATATTTTTATTTTTATTGTTATCATACCTTTTGTTTTCTTCTCACCATGTCTTCAAGTTAACCTTTTGTATATTATTTGTATTTACTTTTGGCTGTATCTTTAATAATTTTACATTAATTAATGACACATTTGAACCTGAATCATAAATTCCAGTAATATTAACAGTATCATTTAAAAGCAGTTTTTTGGATTCTTATCGTTTGGTTAAATTTCTAATTCTGAGTTATTTACAGTTTTTACAACTCCTTTTTTATTTTTCTCTTTAAACCAGCAATTTTCCTCAGGATGGTAACGTTTCTCTCTTTTCTCACCGACACAGATTTGGCATGGTTTTATTTCTTCAATTTTTTTGGATCTGGTGTCAGAATATATAACATTTTTTTATCGTATTTATTCTTCCCAACAAGATATCCCAACCTTCCTATTTCATTGTGGAGATCTTCCGTTCCTTGTAAAGTTTCTTTGTTAATTTTATCGGCCACATAATTAGGTAAACCAAATGCTATAAGGTCTATGAGTATTGCAGTATTAATTGATTTTCTTACTTCTAATAACATTTTTTTATTTTTAAAAAAGAAAAATTCAAAAAGCTGAACCATGAACCTGCTTGATATTTGAAAGCTAGAGCATATCGAATGGGTGACTATCCTTTGTTTCAAAATGTACAAAAAAATTTCTCCCATTTTTTCATTCTGATTCCACTTAAGCTTTATAAGCATGCAGCTGTACCAATCTATACTAGAGTATTCCAAAAAAAATAAATATTTTATTTATTTCCAAAAAAAAATTCAATTTTATTTTTGTCTTCATTGATTTGGAAACGTTCACATTCTTTATTAAAAATTTTAATCTAATGGTCAGCATTAGAGTTCCTGCTGGTGACTTTCTCAATTGTGAAATCCTTTGCAATTTTGCCTAAATTTTGAGTTTCATATTTTGTCTGTTTATTTTCAAGCAACTTCTCTAACAGATTTTCTAACATTTCATTTGAGCCACTAGGTATAGATTCAGCATTATTTATGTTTTCCAAAATTTCTCCTAGGTTAAAATAATTAAATTGTAAGTTTTGTTCTTCATCCAAATATATTTTCGATATATCATCTGTTAAGGTTATCCATATTTTCCTTGTTTGATATATTTTCTTTAATGATTTTTTTATCTTGGCGTAGTTTGGAGTATTTACAAGTTCTTGCTGCAGATTTGCAGATTGGAATTCGGCTGGTATTTCAAAAATCTGCCCTTTAGGTGTAGCTATTGAGGTTATGCATATGGTGTTTGATTTTCCATCCACTGTTGGATTCATTACAAAATCAATCCTTAACTTCTCCATGTTTCGTGAAATATATTCAGAAAATGTTGTTTTATAATGACAATGCCCTCTTAATTAATAAAACAAAGACGTAATTGTGCTTCTGTAAAAATAAAAGAAACAACATTTAAAGCCTTTATTTCAAGTGTTTTTATATGTTTAAAAGAAATTATTTGTTAAATCAACTCACACTTTTTTCATAACATCACCATGGTTACAATCATAAATTATATAAAGATAAAAACATAGACAAATGGTTTTCTTTACACACACACACACACACACACATATATATATATATATACAGAGTGTATCAGGGCTAGCAGCAGAAACTTGGCCGGTAGATTCCTGACTATGTTATGAGTCTAAAATGTTCAAGCAACCATGACCTAATATGAAAAGTTATAGAGACATGCAATATCAAAGTTTGCATTTTTTTTTCAATATTTCTGACTTATTTTTTGAAAAAAGTAGAATTATTATTACAGTAACTTATATCGATTATGAAATATTGATTTGCTTCAATACAACTTAAATAAAATGATAAAAACCTTGTAAAAAATAACTTTTTTCAATTTTTGCAAGGTTTTTATCATTTTATTCGACTTGTAAGTTACTGTAATGATAGTTCATTTTTTTGCAAAAATAAGTAAGAAATATTGACAAAAAAACGCAAACTTTGATATTGCATATCTCCACAACTATTGATATTAGGCCATGGTTGCTTGAAAATTTTAGACTCATAACATAGTCAGAAATCTACCTGCCAAGTTTCTGCTGCTAGCTCTGGTACACCCTATATATATATATAGTAAAGGTTTTCACGGATGTTAAAAATGTTAGTATAAATTTCTTTGGGGGTAACCCGCGTCAAAATTTGGTCCTCAGAAGGACCATTCGTCAACCGATGTTTCGCCTGAATGACAACAGGTAAGGAGATGTTGCCTATTTTTTCACTGGGTCCTGAAGAGAACATACAGATCTTAAGTTTTATACGTAGAGATTATTTTACTTTATTATGTGTTTCATTATTTTACAACACATATTATCATAATAATATTTTTTTTATCGGGCTTATTCTGGTACTTGATTACAAATCGCGTAAGTCTTATTAGACTTGTGTGATTTGTTCGTTTTGAAGGATTTTTATATTTTATTATATTGCCTTATATTTATTGTGTCACCGATTTTGTCATTTTTTTCTATTGTACTAACAATAGAAAAAAGTGACAGTGCCAAGTTGAAAATATAAATAATTGTGTCGAAGGTGCATTCCTTAAAATTAATTTTGACGACGCCGGGATGAAAATCTACTACTTCAGACTATTTTGTTGCACTTTCTATGTTTGGGTATTATTAAAATAAAAGTGGGTATTATTATTTATGCAAACTAAATTTCAATATGCCTAAAAAATTTCACATTTATTTTGGCGCACCTCCTAGTTTAGCTCCCGGCACCCTTCTGGGTGCCTCTTCTTCTTCTTCTCTAAGTCCCCCTTACCACGCCTCTGACCAGAATATGATTTATATATTTTTTGCTGATAATAATTACGATATACCTTTAAAAAAAATATATATACAAGTATTTGACAATGTATTCTTGGGAGATATACAATTTTGAATCATTGTAAGGCCCCAAAATTTTCTTTAAAATCAACAAAGAGAACGTTCCTTACTTTTAGCAATAAAATTGTATTAGGGGGATAATATTAATTTGCACACTCCATCAATATTCCTTACAATTAAAAAAACTTATCAGATTTTCTCATTATTTGGGTAAACCCTTGTTTCAATAAATTTATTTGATCGAATCGAAGAGTTTTCAAATAATGAAAAGTTTATTTTTAAATTATGCTGAGAAAGTTTCCTGCGAACTCTTTTCCGGTATTAAAAGCTTTTGGTTGTACTTTTATTCCTGAGAAATTTCTCTGTAATTGGATCCAACTCCTTAAATAATTCATCCATAGCCATTTAGCTATGGATGAATTATTTAAGGGATTATCAGCCTTTTGGTTAATTTCTGATTTTCACTTGCAGCGCTCCAGCGCTCCTGCTGACTGTCCGCGGTCCGGCTGATGGAATGCTGCCGTGTGGAGTGTCGAGGGAGACCCGACATCTTCCCAGCAGCGAGGTTTCATCTCACTCAACTCACCGAGCTGGAGACCTGTGACGGACATGGCGTCTCTGTGGAGTGACATTCTGCCTGACTATTGACTCTATTGTACTCTGCTTGACCTATATAAGAATTTATTTTATAAAATAAACTCTAAATATCAATGAGATTCAAAATATATAAAAATGTTTTTATCAACTTTCATTCTTAATGTTTTATGTTTTTCAGAATATTATATTTGGTACAAAATATATTTTAGAAAATATTATTTTCTAAGGTACTGTTTATACCAAATGGGGTCATGGTTTTCACTAAAAAAACTTGGAGAATTATACATAAACGTATGTATTTTGAATTCATTACTTTATTTTACCTTATATTTTGACATAAAATCAACTATTTAAATTTTTTATTTTTTTATTTTAAATTAAAAAAAAAACTAAATAACTAAATAATAAATAAAATCTTTTCTATATTTACTCGAATACCGCGTGCACGGTTCGAGAGATGTATATGGTCGTGAAAGCTGTAGATGTTTCATATATAAAATCGTTTCAATACATAAACAATTGTTCAAATACAGGATCCAAAAACGGTTCCAATACAGTTTACAGGTAAGAAAAAGGACGCGGGAGAATTTTATTTATTTTTCTAAAATAACGATAAAAATTGTTCCTTTAGATAGTTATGTACCAAAACACTTATTTTTAAAATCGAATCTTCATTATTCCCTAGGTATGATGATCGATAATGAAAGTTTCGCAATCATTTTGGTCAATTCTAAATCTAAAACTACAGGTTCGTCACCATTTTTCTATTAATTAAAATTAGAAAAGTCTAGGATAAAAAGATGACGCTAGATGTTTATTGTCCGTTAGCTTTTGATTTCGGTGGATTAACTTAAACTACAGATTAACCTGAGTTGGAGTTTATTAAGTAACGAATGGTAAATTGAAGTAAGGGTATGTTAGATCGTCATAATGCGATAGTACTATGAGTACCAGCGATATATTACGATACCAACCAACTAACTTCAACGAATCATCTATTTAATAAATATAAAATGTACCTTATTAAGTACTTAGAAACATCACCCCCGATTTCTGTACACCGATTTTACTATCCATCGTTTGAAATAATAAGACAAAAATATTTAAAATAAAACACAATAAAAACTGCTTAAGTAAACATTTTTATTCATTTTTACACAATCTTACAAATGAGTATTATTCTATAATAAAGCAACGTACAATCAAAACAAAATCGGTGATTTTCAAAACATATTTACCAAATCATTGGTCGGATGTCTGTAACCCATATTTTTTTAGAAATGTTGCAGCCCCGAGGTAAAGCATCTTTTAAAATTTTTGCTTTGTGATTACCACAAAAAATAATTTCGATTAAGATCAGATACTCCACCATTTTCAAACATTCTGTATTTTTTAATTTGATCACAATCTTTGATCTGTATTTTTTAAACGGATAACAGTTTATCTTTGAATTCCTTTTACATTTAAAAATGATCTTTAATTCAAAGACATCCTTTAGTTCGAACACATTCGAGGCATCCAGTATGCCAACCACCATTTAAACAATGTGTAGGATATTGTCACAAGGCGTACTTTTATTACATTAAATTAATACGTACGGTTGATACTTATACAAATGATGTAAACTGTGTTAGGACATGCTGGAGATATGAACAATAATTTTTTACGAGAACGATTTCTTAGAAACACGGTCTTCCTTTGTGCGATGAAACCATTTTAAGATGAATGACGTGAAAGCTTTAACATTTGAAATATATGTTATTTGTGTAATAACGATAAAATAATGTAATTATGAGAATAGAAAATATCTGTAGGTATATGTATTTTTATTGGCTATAGAGGGAACTACTGGAGTTCCGTAAATCTAATAACATTATTTTTATAAACGTATATTAATGAAATTTGCAAAATGATATCAATCAAAACATCAAAGAAATATAATTTATAATATCACAATCCTACGAGACATGAAAGCCAAAATCTATTGTTCTTCCTAAATATTTTTACATTGCCTATATTTGCTATAATCTGATATATTAATATTATTTTCTACTTAAAGCTAACAAAGCTTTGCGAGTTACTCAATGTACATTATTTTCTCAGTACTTATTTGATAAACAAACATTAGGTCATGTCGTGTTTTGTTTCAGTGAGATTTAATAAATGTTTCTTCTTTCATTCGAGACATTGAGAGCGGAATATGGGAACATGAGAAAACAACATGGGAATACCGTAACAACACCTTGTTTGGACAGAAAACTGAAACATTTTGAACATTTTTTCAGTGAAGTGTCGCGTCGTCCAGAGTACACACTGGACATGGTGCACGTGTACGACATCTGTATTGATTTACCATTAACGTTGCCAGATTATCAGCTCGTACATTAAGTAGCAGCGCCGAATGTCGCTAGGCTATCTGCACCGCCGCGCCAATTTTCTAATTTATAAGTAACGTCAGACTTACAAAAATAATCTAATTGATGAATTAGATAGAATACCCAGATAAGTAATACAAAATGTTCTATCTAATTTATTTACACAACATTTTATTCGTAATATTTATCTTTAAATATTTTTGATACGTGTTTTTAAAATTTGATATGTTTCATTAAAATTGAGGAACAATTAAACGACGATAAACTCAAACATATATATTACAGTAATAATTAGGGAAAATGTATTCTTCGTAGCTCGCTTATGCTAGGTACGCGCGTGGACGCGACTTTCTACAAATACTGTTCGCGGGTACTGTACTGGGGACCTCAGTGCTCGCGGGTACTATCTTCGCACCGGTAGATTTATTAGCTAGAGAAACTAATAAAAATGGCTGGAACGAAAGTTTTCGATGCCTTTTATTCTTTACTACATCTGCCGCTCCTTATAAATATTTACAATCGCGCCAAAAATCGCCGTGCAAACATTTTAACGAATGATTGACATTTTTATAGAAACTATTTGTCGAACACTATACACCACTCGAATGTTTCACACACTATTTGAACAACAAAGTGGAACAAATGTATTAAGAATATGTTTGTAAATTGTCTTCGGAGAGCTGGCGCCGCTCATTGGTGGCTGTAATGCCTGCTCAGTGGGTTGTCCAACTGTTTGCTGCAAATAACAAATACATAGGTCAATTACGCGAGCCGTCAATAGGTCGAGAATGGGGATTACTTACATCATCACATTAAAAATACTTAATAATTATGTAATAGAGAATTTTTCATATTTTAACCCAATTATTACTGACCAAAAAAATAGAAATTCAGTATGGATGATTTTAGTTACGTTCATAATGAACATTTTCACAAAATCACATTCATCAACTATAACTTATTAATGAAACACGTTATTTCCATTATATCTATTAAAAATAAATAAATTAATGTGTTTTTTACGAGATGAGTGAACTCATTACTTAATTTTAAATCATGTTTCTCTTCTGCAGGCCTCTTGCGTGCTTGATTTTGCATTCAAAAGGCAAAACAGTCACATTTTTAAAAAATCGGCACAATTAATAAAAATGTTTGATTAAGTTAACACAAATGTGAATTACCTTATTTTTAAACTTAAATTTTTTCTGTATATTTAATTTATTTTTAAAATATATATAAAATATATCTAAACTAAATACTGTTTTTTTTTTTATATTATAATACTATTTATTTATACCTCGTGGAAAATAAATGATCAGAAGTACGAAATATTGTTATATGATTGTCGAAAGATTGAATATCAAAGATGAGCCTGTAGTGATTTTCAAGAAAATATTTTATATATGTCTCTCTAACGCATATCAAATGATTTTTTGATGTAGAATATAGAAAGTTGCTTTAGTCGATTTAAATATCGATTTAAATAATTTTCTTATTATTTAAAAAAAAAATTTTTTAGCATTAAAATGATGATTAAAAGACTATGGATGGTGAAAATATGAGGCCTGTGAATTACTTGTAATAATTCTAGATTTCTTACTTAAGGTGTGACTGTAAGAGAGGGCTACCTTTGTAATACACATCTTTGTACATGCTGGGACACGTCTTTCCGGCTCCCTGGAACAATAAAACCAATTAATAACACAATATCTCGAAAATTAAATATAATTAATTATCTAATACGCTTTTTACGATGCTTTTCGCATTAAAATTTAATTTGAAGCCCTTTCTTCCAGGCGACAAGCCCTTGAGGCTTTTCTAAGAGAGTAAAGGCTCTTCATTGTGTCTTTACTCCGAGAAATATATGAATTTGAGAAGAAACTACTTTAATCAGACTTCATAAGGCCCGTCTGTTTGGGACAGTTTACAAAATGAAGGGGGCTATATATAATTAAACGAGAAAATAAATTGAACGAGCACCGATGGAAAAAGACTTTTTGCTTAAATTGTTTACTGCTTTGCTTACGACAGAGCATTTTACATTACTTTCGACGATGCCGCAAAGAGTACAGTGAATGGTACCGACCGCTTACCAGGACCGTTCTAAGAGCAAAAGCTTCCTTATCGTTCTTACTCAATCGTCTTCAGGTTTACATTTTTTTAATACTACTTTGCAAGACCGTGCTGCCCCGCAGCGGCCGTATGAACCGCCGCGGGACCGCAAGGCCGCAGAAACAAACCATTCACTGTCCCCACCGTGACATAGTTCTTTATTAAAAAAAATGTACATGAAATAAAACAATACAAGTGTCGTATTACTTAAAAACAAAACACGAACGAAATCATAAGTAAAAGAAAACAGAATTAAATACAGTGTTAAAACATAATAAATGAAAGCAACAATAATAAGATAATTAAAGAAAAGTCCCACGGTGGCGGCAGTGGATAGCTTGAAGTCAGACAATGTAAACCGCCCCTCAAGGGGATAATGAATGACAAACAAAAAGAAAAACAAACGATGGCTTCCGGCAACGAAGTCAGAACCGGCAGAAAAACAAATACTCAGTGCAGGAGCAGCACCCAACAGAGGGAAAATAAATCCCTTCTGCCCGTAAACAATATGAAAAACGAAAAAAAAAAGCTCTATGATCTCCTCAGGATCTCCCAGCGGGACACCAACACCCACGGAGTATGTGAATGGTATCTACCGCTTACCCAGGACCGTTCTAAGACCAAAAGCTTCCATATCGGTCCTATTCAATCGTCTCCAGGTTGACATTTTTTTCTACTAACAAGCAGTACCGTGCCGCTCTGCACCGGTCGTATAAACCGTTGCGAAGAGGCACGGCCGCTCGATCAAAGCCATTCACTGTCCCAACCTATAGATACGTCTTTATTAGCAATAAACTTAATTAATATACATATAACAATAGCATATACGTCATCGTAAACAGATACATATATATATATATATATATATATATCACAATAATAATACTAATATCAATGAAAAAAAACAAACGCAACCAAAGCAAAGAAAACAGTGTATAAAGAATAAAACATTGATACATATTTAAAAGAAGACGAATCCCACAGGAAGCGGAAAAGAAAAACAATACAAAAAGAAAACACAATGTGATATCCGACTAGGAAGACACAGGACCGGCAGATAATCAAGCAAGGCAACAGAACAAAATATTAACTAGATCCCCTCAGAGTTTCCCAGCGAGTCACCCACACATGAGTGAACTTCTGAAGCATCCAAAGTTCCTCGCATACTTTACGAGGACGTCGTTACATGGTCGCCCTCTGAGCCACCCGACCACAAGTACACCAAGGGTCAGCAGCGAGTCCTAGATCGTAATTCACAATGTTGTTGGAGGTTGTTTGGAGTCGGTCGATAGGAAAATGTGACCGGCCGACCTGTTTGACGTTGAAGTCAATGTTGGTGCGCACGGGGCGGTGGTGCAGCGGCTGCGGCGGGCGGAAGTTGTTGCCGAGGGGCGCCTTGGGGTGCTTGGCGTCCCCCTGCATGAGGCGCCTCAGTCCGTGCAGCTGCAACACAGACCAAGGATAAGCTTTCAACCTGTGCAATGCGGAGGTAAATGGGATAAAAAATTAAATTATTTTATATCCTTTTTATTTCTTAATTTTTATTTGCATTTGTGTGTATTAATTAGTGTGCGTGCACGACTTGCCAGTATTTTTCCAATTTTGCAATTTGCATAATATTAACATTAAGAAACATTGAAACGCATACAGGCATCTTATTATTAATATTTTTAATATTTAAAGCATTGACTTTGTGGACAGACATTTTAACAAAATGTTATTTATGTTAGTATATAATATACAACAACAAACAGTTGAATAACTACGTAACTAATACCAATATTTTTTTTTATTGATTATATATTAACATAAATAAAATTTTGTTACAGGCATCTTAATTTTAGGTAAATCCATTTCAACCCATCCCAACGCTAAAATAACGCACAGTATTATTATATTTTGGACTTATAAAACATAATATACTAACCCCAAAGCTTAAATATCACATCATATTAAGCAAAACTAAGGTTAACCTTCTTTTCAAGTTCCCAGTAACATATGTTTCCCCCCTATTCTTTTAACCCTTTCCTCCACTGATATTCTTTCGATGCAAATCTGTACCGTTTGACCGATCGGACTCAAAATTTAGAAACTTATTCTTTAGGACTCGGCGGGTAACATAGGCTACATTTCCCCTCTCCTCCTTTGCCCTTCCCCTCCTCCTGATATATTTTCGATGCAAATCTATACCGTTCGACCGATCGGACTCAAAATTTGTAAAATTATTCTTTAGGAACCGGCGGGTAACAATGGTGACATTTCCTGCCTTCCTTTTACCTTTTCTCCTCCCCTTATATATTTTCGATGCAAATGTACCGTTCGAATCAAACCTTTGTTTTCCCCCACAAATTTATTTTCAACTTAATCCTTAACCCTTGCAACGCCGGGTACGAACAGCTGGTTTAAATATAAAGTTCGAAACATATGGACATGTATTTATGATTTAAATATAGTTTTAGATTTTAATGTTTCAATTCAATATTTAAAATAACGGTGTCGTTGCGACATAAACGATAAAATTTTCATAAACGACAAAATTCGATAAAATGATATACGATAAAAATATGTAATAAATTTTTTGTAAAATTGAAGAAGACGTACTATTTTTAAAATAATCGAAATAAGAAACTAATAAAACGTAAAATTCCAAATCAAAATTCACACAGCCTGCCAAATAAATGTACAATTGCTTATCGAAGCAACTAAAGATGAATGTGCCTTTTTTACACAATACAAGAGCCTGACATTACATTCAAGTTTATCCGAGAACCAAACCCAAATTAAATATTGTACTTCATTCTCTTTATTGTACTTCATACCTGCGCGAGAACTGCGATTATTTTAGTTAGATATATCTACATACGCATTTTTATTTAGAAATGTGTTTGGTCAATATTATATATTTCATTTATTTTCGTAGACAGCGATAGTGTGCCGCCATACATATGAAACTTTGAATAAATATTTAAAAATAATCACATAAATTACACAAAATTTGAGAACGTAAATCATTGTTTACATTAATGTAAAAAAAAAAGTATTGATTGGAAAGTTTCGAAGCTAAACGCCAAAATAAATGAAAGTTACAACATCCACACGTTTGACACCAGCCGCGTCGCATATATACAAAATCAAAAGCGTTGGCTGTTGGAAGTGTGCATCTTCGCTGTGATGGCACTTGCTGGACATGATTATTTACAAACGATGATTTTTCCATCGCGCGCGCTCATTGGTAAAATGAAATTGCGCGCGTCTTAAATAAATAACTAACTAACTAACCTACCATAACGTCGTTTCTCCGTGGGGGTAGGCAGAGAGGATAGAGCACCATACTCTTCTGTTCAGACATACAACTCTCGTCTCATCCACATTCATACTAGGGATTCTGAAGTCTCGGGTTTTTTCGATTCCCGGGACTCGAGACCCAAATTTTTAAAGTCCCGGGAATTCCCGGGACTCGAGACTTTGATTATTTTTCGTTTATCATGAAAAAAATTATGTTAAAAAATTAACTTATTATTATTAACTTTAATTAACTTATATTTTTTGTGTTATGGGTACGATAGGTGAAAATTTATTGAAACAATTTAAAAACACTTTATTTGATATTTATTTAAATTTAATTTATTACAATTTTTTTAATCGAAATATTTCGATTAAAAATCATTATCATTATAGCGACACAATATTAAGTTAAAACCTTTACTTTTGTAAGGAAAAATATGTTTTTAAAAAAACCAAGGCGTTTAATGATGAATCACATAGCCTGTTCCTGGTTTTTGTGGCAAATATTCCAGATGTAGAAAAAACTCTCTCGCTTTCTGTAGATGTTGGCTTAATTGTAAGCAATGATTTGAATAAAAGCTCTAAATTCGGAGTTCGCTTGCCAGTTGAATCTAATATCTGAAACTCCTTTTTAAAGTTGAATTTTTTATTTCTAGTTGTTGAAATATTTTGGTGGTTCATTAAAGCTTTGTTCAATTCTTCTTCAATCGACATGTTATTGAGATGGCAATCGGCGTTTTCTTCTTCGATTACTTCCATATCCGAACTATCTACATTTGAATAAAGTCGTCCCAATAACTGTTCACCATATTTTAAATAATCTTTCTTGGGACAACTTGAAAAATAATTAGTGTTCACAACATGCTCGGGATTTTGCAAAAAATGTATCAAACAAACGAGGCTCTTATTACGTCTTTCTTCAATTCTGGCTTTCAGGGTTGTAAACATTTCGTGCGATAGAGTTGTGTTGATTTCAAATATTTTTTTTAAAAGGAAATTAACAATGATCTCGGAAGTTAATAAAGTGGCATCTCGACGACTTAGAGCTTCAACTGCCAGTTTTATAGGAGTGAGTACTTCACAAATATTTTCCAATACGTGAATGTTCGATTCATTCCAAATTTGGCCGATGCCAAGATCAATTAATGATTTTCTAATGCAATTTCGTAACTTTAAAAATCTCGAGATCATGGGTATTAAGGAATTCCACCTTGTCTTCATATCGATATCAAATTCGCTCTTCACATATTTTTGTAAAATTGCACTTTTCGTTGGACTTTTTCGAAATAATTTGATTATTTTTCGAGTATCATTTAGAGCCTTATTAAAACTCGGTTTCAAACATAGTTTTTCATTTTGGATTTCTGCACTTTCATTATTTTCCAAGTCACTCTCCAATATATATTGTTCATCGTCGTTGTCTTCTTCATCTGAATCTTCATGTGTTTGACATTCATCCTCTTTTCGGTATAAAACATTTATAACGGCTAGATGAATTGCATGATTTAGGCAAAGTTGATTTTCGACAGGACTCTCACGTCCAAATTTTTTCATGACTCTAGCTCCATCAGTCGTCACTGTCACAATGTCGGTTTCAAAAATAATTTCAAAATCTTCCAAACGGTTCTCAACAATTTTTCGGATTTCAGAAGAATCACATCTTCCTGATATGAAGACTAGTCCTAAATTGAAAATATCGTTTTCACTATGAACGATGATATTAAAATACCTTCTATTTCGTAAACTCGTCCATTCATCCATAGTTAGGCTGAAGCGTGCACCCGACTCTTTAAGAGTATTTATTTTGATAATAATCTCTTTTTTTTTATCTTCGTAAAAATTTAAAATTGATTTCATGGTATCCGACTGATTCTTCGGCAGTCTATAACCCTTTTGTTCGATGGATTCAGGTATAAAAGCACTATTTGTAATAGCTTTGACAGAAATACCATCTTCAGCAGCTAGGCGGGCGACAATTTCAGAAAGTGATTTTCTTTTGACGTAATTTGATAATGATGGCTGACTTAATTTGATTCTCTTCGCACTTTTCGAGGATCCTATATCGGTCGATTCCGGAATTTTTTTATCAATGTTAATTTTATGAATTCTTTCTAAGTGTCTTCCTAATCCACTTGTGTTTCACCCCTTACAAGAGATTTGCTTTGGACAGTGGATACATTGGGCTGATTCCTTTTGCGTGAGTTTTTTGAAATGATTCCACACTTCGGATTGATTTTTATCCATTTTGGGCTAAAATAATTAACAAAGAAAATAGTTAAATAATAAAAAGATTCTCTACGTACTGTGGACGATAAATATAAATAAGTTAAATAAATACTAACCTTTGCAATTTTAGTTCGAAATCCGCAGTTCAGAATATACAGCGACGGAAACCGTAAGTAGGAGAAGAACGTATCTGGCTAAAGTCAAAATACAAACTGATCATTTCAACAAATAAATCAACCCAAGGAGAATTC
The DNA here is from genome assembly GCA_016648135.1 of Agrypnia vestita. NCBI lineage: Eukaryota > Metazoa > Arthropoda > Insecta > Trichoptera > Phryganeidae > Agrypnia > Agrypnia vestita. Next base: position 66,937 of record JADDOH010002281.1, read on the forward strand.
TTTTAAACTATTCTAGAAATACGAGTAGCACGTGCATTGTACAAAGAAACACTTTGCCGAAAAAAATCAAGGGTAAATATGTACTTCAATTTTTTTATTGTTTAAGTGATATTTTAGAAATAACGACATAAGCTTTTATTACAAAGACAATATAATTTCTTTGCCGAGTGCCGACAATCGAGTACCTTCACGAACCGCTTGCTACCTGCTCCGTATGGTTATGGCTTGTTCTCGACTAAGCAGATTTTATTTTAAAAATATAAATGTAGGATATATTGAATAAAATTGAATCGGAAAGTCTCGAGTCCCGGGTTATTAATTTTTAAATTCCCGGGACTCGAGACAGCAAAAAATCTTTGAATTCCCGGGAATAAATTCCCGGGTTGTCTCGACACAGAATCCCTATGTGCAATGTCATAAAAATCACTGCACAATTGAGTAGCTGAATATCAAAACCTATGTAACGCCAAAAAATATTTTTTGGCAAATCAAAGAAAACTCTTTTACATCTTGTTTATAACTAGAATAAGATCAAATATAAAGTAATAGAATAACAAATAAATTAATAATAAAAATTTCACCAAAAGGGAGGAAGGAGGGGGTGTAATAAATGGCGAACGTGGTTGATATAAAGATCCTTAAACCTGTCAATGACAAGTTGTAAGCCCTGTAGCTTCCATCTTTTCTCTGCTCCGCGCGGCGGGCCCAGATTTGGGGACTCTCCGGTGCCTTTCCGGTGAGATCGTGGAGGCTAACTTTCGTATATATTCATTGCATTATCAGGGGTGTAGTGAAATAAAATTCTCAGTAATTTAAGAGCGGAAAATATTATTAAATGTTTTTGAAATTTTTATTAAGCAATGAAGATATTCATGTGGATGGGTTTTGATACTCAAAAACTCAACTGTACATAGTGGTATAAAAGCAAAGGCAGCAATATCAAAAAAAAATTAAAAAGTGTTTTGAACGCAGTTACCCAGGATTACTAATTAAGAATGCACTGAATTCTAGATTTTATGTATCTGTCCCTTTGAAAATCATGTTTCCAATATATTTATAGGCTACATATATTTCCTTTAAAATCTTTGATGTCTGCACTCAAATTTGAGTAGATATTGCTGCTTTTCTTTTATATTTCTCACACATAACTTAGCTAACTTACCATCACGCCATTTACACCATCACGAATCCACATTCATACAGTTTCCTCACACAAACTGAAGCCTCTCATAGGACCATTTTCCTGGATTCGGTTTACCTGGTCATGCCAAGTGTTCTGCAACATGACCATTTGAATAAAATAAAATTTTAAAATTATAAATGCTTTTCCATTGATCAAAATTTTAATAGTATCCATTGTCAGAGAACATTTAGAGGTAAATAAATTTTACACGCTGACACAGGTCGTATTGACCTTTTCTGTTTCGTTAAAGAAATATTAGCAGCAAAATAGTAATTGCGCTGATTTAACGAAATTTCCTGAAGCCATTTAGAGCGATTTGTATTTTTTGACAATGGTGATCTGACATCTGACGTATACATATTTCTGTTTTTTTTAAGCATCTGTCAGTTGACACGATCTGACAGCCGACAGCTGATATATTTCCATAGATGTTATAGCATTCTAAAATGCTTTTAGAATGTAATCGTCAACGCATTGACAACACGAAACAGTAACCATACACCATAGATAACATAATATAATACCATACACGGCCATACATTGTGGGCCATAAAATAAATATATTCATTGTCAGAAATGTAACTCAAACCAGTAAGGCCCGGTTGTTTCAAGTTCGATCAAAGTAAGCGGAAATACTGGCTTAAGCTGAGCTTAACCTCAAGGTCACGCGAAATCTCGAAGAATTGAGTTGTTTCAAATTTAAAATCGGATTAGGGGTGTTGCAATTGTGTAAAATAAAAATCATAGACAAATGCACGCCAAAATAATTTTGCATATGGCAGCACATAATTTAAATTTCATTTGACAGCAACAGACAGCAAGCAGATCAAAGCAGATGTTTCGAAACATGTCATCAGCGGTTTGTTTTACTGAAGATTTCCACAAGAAGATGAAAGGAGAGTAGTGGGCCGCATCACGCAACTAATTTAATGTTTTGTTGCTACTGTCCAACAGATTTTCGAAGTAGATTCGAGAATACGATGAAAAGCGCCAGGAAGGTTAGTTATTGACGAAATTAAATGTTATCTTACCTATTTAGTGTTTGCAAGAACAATATGTTTTTATTTGATCTGTATTGTATTTCTTTAGTTTTTCTGTTTATAACCTTTTCTTTGTTTGCAGGTAATAAGAAAAGTGAATCCAGAGCCTACGACTGATATGCAGAATAAATTATATGTGGTTCAGTTAGATATTTTCAAAACCCAACTATCTAAAGAATCGACAGGAAATTCACGAAGTTGTTTTGGAAAGGCATAATGCCAAAAGAGATCTGGCTTAATTTTATTACAAGTTGTATTTTTTATTAAAATATTCATTTTCCCGTTAATAGGTAGGTATATAAAATACAATAAAATAAAAGAATTTCATACACCGAATATATTGTTTTATTACTATTATTCCGCGGACGTCCTCTGCTTCTGCTGCTTTCGACAAACAATTTTCCTTGCCATCCTTTCTTTGCTCATCTGTTCCACATGACCAAACCAGTGGCCATGTCACTGGCTCTGCATACTGAGAATTCCGAGTTCGATTCCCGGTGAGGTCGCAATACATCTTTCTGATTTCTTTAAAATCTAGGTGTTCTTGTCGGACCGCAATTAAAATTGGGCCTTCAGGCCCATTGTAGCATTAAAAATTGCTGTACATTTGGTTTGAGGGCATAGTCCCGCTCTCCTACAATATAGCAATTACCAAATCTGGTACCTAGTACCGTTTGTCGTAACTTGATATTTTGTTTGGACATAATGACAAATATATTTCTGATTTTTATAGTGCTCTTCGGCTGACTAAAATGTGGTCTGTGGTCAGCCATTGCTCTGGTAATGGCTGACACTATCCGCAGTCCAAGAAGCAGTGTTCCAGATAAATCACCTATGCACCTTTCATGGATATAAATGTAAAATTATCAAAACCCGAGTGAAATAGAAACCTTGAAAAAAAAATATTGTCGACAATGCCCTGCAGTAAAATTCATTTAGAGTTGCGGAAAAATCAATTTCTTCTGACAAAAAAGTATTGTTCGAGATCTAAGTAAATTACTTCTCCTGTTAAGGATATACTGTAGGATCAGTCGATCGTCAGAAAAGCCTGTGTCACCCTACATAATATTGTACATTTCGACACTTTGTATGTAAAATGTCGAAAAATTAATAAAAAAATATTTTATTGACAGATGTCAATTACATTGCGCAGTGCGCATGTGCGACTCTGACCGAGAGTTTAATCTAAAATTTCCGCTCAGAATTCTCTGACAGATTTCGCTTAATCCGATTTGAAACAACCCGTTTTTGAAAAAAGTACTAAAAATTTCAGTTTAAACTCTACGCTTACTTTGATCGAATTTGAAACAACCGGGCCTAAGTTGTCTGAAAATATATTGAATAAATATGTCAAAGATTTCAACCAAATAATCAAATCATCGTGAGTGAATCACGTCATCATGAACAGTTGCAGAGTTATTTACGATGTTACAAACCTTCTCCATTTACTGCAGTACTTAGTCTACCCGTCTTTAATTTATTATGTTTAAAATAAAAATATATTTCTATTATAAAGAAACATTACTACAGCAATACTAACCGTGCTTTGTGAAATAAAATCTCTAATATTAAGCAGAAAAAACAGTCGGCAGACGTCTGAAGTGGTAAAATTTCCAACATTACAACAGTATTTGATAATTAAACTTTTAATCCTACTGAAAAAATAGCATATTTTTTGCACTAGTGAAGATATCTTTGAAAAAAATTAGTTTTCTTTCATAAAAACTAAAAAAAATATCGAATGTGGAACTTTATACAAAACAAACATACCCGACAGACGTTATCCTGCCCGAATAATATGCACGTCTACGCCGCTAGGTGGTGCGGAAATGTGTGCAGAATACGACTTTCTCAACATTTAGACTTGTGATATCTCATAAATGGAGATTCTTAGGAAAAAATTAAAGAATAATTATTGAATATAATTATATGATTTACAATTTATATCTGATTTATTTTTATGATAAAACTTACCGTTTACCAGAAAAATCCAAAAAATAATAATTTTTGAACATTGATCTTGAATTATTTTTTTTGCAGATGTAGGATTGGTGGGGATTAGGAAATTTTATTTGTAATAGTGTACTCAAGATCTGTACCAATTTTCAGCTCTATGCGTATTATTGTAAATTGAAATGTCTATTTTTACTGGATTATTAGCGCCTCGTTATATATTTCCAGCGAAAAAAAAATCGATATTGGGATCTTGATCAGCTGTCCGAATGCGATTCAGAATGTTGTTGCTCATGGAATATTTATATTTTTCCCAGAGAACAGAAGATTACAAAGGAAAACACATTGTCAATAATATTGGAAATAATTGGCGAATTTGATGAGGAGAGGAACTCGGTACTGTATCTGCAAGTGTGAGATTGCAATGGTTGTCATCTTCCAGAAAATGCTTCACGACACGCATCGTGGTAGGTACGTGTCGTACAACCATTGACTGTTCGCAAGTATTGGAAGAACTTCGGTCCGGGAATGTTAACCAACAACAAACGCAAGAAGAAACATTCGCTTTGCTTTGGATGGACTGAGTATAATCGGTATAATGTATTTCCCATAAATATGCCATCGTATCCTTGATATGGAACGCCTCGCTTTCGTGGGTCCCACTTTTTAAACTGTTTTTCCGCGTGAAAAATCGTGGCAGATCAGTATATATTAATGTCTTTGCGAAATGATTGGAAATACCTGGTCGGTTGCATAGTTCGAAAACCTCAGTTAGTGCGGTTTTAGGGATAGTTAATGCTCGTTGTAGAGCAGTCTCTTCTGTCCGCAAAACACGTAAAAACACTGACAATTTTCAAGGTGCACGACCAAATGTATAACAGCAGGTTCTCGGCATCAGGCATTGCTATTAAAGAACCAATTTGATGGTACATTTAGCCCAGAATCATACACGTTGATTGAAAATTGCGAACATCCTCATGAACGATTTTTGCTGCTCCAAATGATGTCATTTGAAGGCAAGAATTGAATTGATTTACGCAAAAAAAAATTGATTGAGGTGTGACTCCAGCCAATAGTGTTTTCAATGGTTCTGGCGACGAATTCAATGGTGGCAGTAAAACTTTTCCAGACGCGCAGCAGAAACCGGACGATTCACCTTTGTATTTGAATGCACGACAGTGTAGGCATTTTTTTTACATAGCACCGATAACAATTTGTGAATGTGACGAATAACCGATGTCCGACTCATCTTCGAAAACGAAGCGGAGAAGTGATGCACTTGTCAATGCGTGATATACCTACTTGCAGGCGCTGTCGTTCATGTGCTCTGAGTGCGTCGGTGACTCGTTGACGGATCTGTCATTGTCTTAATGCATTAGCTCGAAGGCGTTCATTGCGTTGCTCTTAACTTTCATTACCACGTGTGTTTGCAACCTGGTCTCAACTTGTTGTGGGCCGTAAATTTTCGGAATTTTTTGTGATTTTTCTTTTTACGAAAAAAACATGAAAACATGCGTATATTAAAAAAAAACACACACATTCATATTATTTTATCGTAAGTGTCGAAATGCAATGATTTTTTTATCATTTAAGTAAAAAAAATAATCTTTTTTTGAATTTCCATAATGTTGCCAGCGCAACATTTTCTGAAAAATAATAATAATTTTTTATTTGTTTATTAGAGACAACACTACTATTAATAATAATAATCTTCTTCTGTGTGATATATTTTGTTGCACGGCACGGCACACGACGGGACATCGCACTCATAACACATAAATATGATACACTTTCACACACACACATATTTCAAATAAACGCAACAAAATTGCGTGTATTTTTGTTAATAAATCACTATTAGTATTCAATTGAATCATAAACCAACAAAAACTGACAAATATCGCAAAACATATCGTATATATTTGTATATACGTGTACAAATAAATCGAAAATCGAAAAAAATAAATCGTATTTCCCGCGCACATTGCGCGTGACCTTGACGATGGAATATTTGAATTTCGATTGCACAACACGCGATCGGGGCGACATCTACAACTTCTCTATACGATTTTGACGGCAGAAAAACTTCCGTTTTGATTGTTGATTTAAAATATAATCGGCGATGTTTTTGAGTTGAAAATGGAACGACAGGTCACAACAGGATTTCTCTATTGGGAAAAAATTACGTTTTTCAAATTCGATACGCGGCCGTCGATAAATAAATTATTTTGTGCCTGTCGGATATGTGCGTCGGCGGCCCAGGGGGGGTTTTAAATTTGCATTGTCCGTCAATTGATCTTCTGCCATTCTATTTGACTGACGGATATGGACTAATTGTGAATTTCGATTACGTCGACCAATATTTCCTCCTCGTCTACAAAGACGTGGCATTGTTCTATTTAAGTAACTTATATTTTAATTTTATAAATAATACACTCAATATTCACGTAATTGTGATACATGAAATATCGAAACACAGCGTGAATACAGTTATTACACAATATTGTATTTTTAAAACATAATTTTTATTTTTATTACTTCTAGAAAATTCGAATCATTTTTTTGTAATTCATTTTAAATATTATTGTCACTGTTTAAGTTACCCCTGGTTACGCTCTATAAAAATAATATTCCGTTGCTTAGGAAAAATAAAACTATTCTGTTGATCAACAAATTTTAATATATTTTGCATCCCATAGCCATGATGGATTAAGGTTCATGGCTTTATTTCTTAATATTATTTAATATATATTTTATTTAAAAATAATAAATCCTAGAACCCGACTGCAGCGCCACCTACTGGGTCCAGTTGTAAATCTAAATCATCCAGGGACCCACTCGAACGCACTCAAAAAATTTTATTAAAATCGGCCCAGCCGTTTAGGGGGAGTTTAGTGACAACATACGTACCGAAGAATTATATACATAAATATGTATTTTTGCTCATATAAAGTTCAAAATATTATTTTAGTTCAACAAGAAGAGTAACGTTGAATAGAAATATTATATTTTCTTTACCATTATGCTATATACGTGAATACTTTATTAGAAAAAATCAAATTTGAATTGTTTTTTAAATAATTAGTTTGATATATAAAAAATAATATATGGTATTAGTTTGTTTATTATGTTATATGTATTTATTTAATTTGTCTATTTTTTGGGGACCAGTTAAGTAAACAACAAAGTAACTTTTCAAAAGTATTCGTATAGGTATAGGTATATCACATATTTTAAAATGATTTATTTTATATTCAATGATATTTTTCTTGTCAAGTGTCTTATACGGACGGAAGACAAAAGTAATTGGTTTTTATTGCTTTATATATTTCATTTGTATTCAGACAATTGTAATCAAACATTTTTGAGAGGTCTATTGTTTTCAATTTTAAAGATTTTCTCTTTATTATAAAAGTAAAAACATTTTTTTTAATTTTAATGAATAATTATGTCCAACCACAAAGTTAAGGCCATAAACATCAAAAAAATACCAATCATTTTGATTACACACTATTACATTTGTACCTAGGTCCGAATTCAGAGTCAATAGTTAGATGATTTAAAGATTAAGATTTTCAATAAAAAAAACACTTTTAAGCCTTACCTTAACCTTAATCATCTAAGTATTGACCTGAATTCGGGCCCTAGAGCTCGTGTCTAGAAATGTCTCTGAATTCGGCCCTAGTGAAAATTAAATGTCTGAAAATATGCAATCTGACGTTTGAAGTTAAAGTATATTTCTCTTTTCTATGAGTTAAAGTACGACTGAAAAAATACAAAATGCTTGCAAAAGTGCCGTGAATAAAATGTTAATGCGTGACTTATATGCTTCTAGTGCTAAAGAAGGATATTTAATACATCGTTTTACGCATTTTAGGTAAGAAACTTGTTTAAACATATTATAATACCCAGATTTTGCATAACCCGAATTTTAAATAAGGTTATGTTTCATAACATATTTTAAAAGTGAATTAATTAGTTAGAATTATTAGATAACAATCTTTATTAATATTATTATGCAATAAAATTTTGTACACGTTTTGTGCAATCTGCTGGATACTACCTAGTCCTTGATGCAATAAATACTTTTTATATTGATGGGACCCCTTACTATTTTTTTCTGTTTACCTGTTGAGATGTTTCCCAGGCATCCGATTTTTCCCAAATTATGATGAACATATTAAAAAATATTTCAATTGAATAATTACATCATGTATGAGAGTAAGCTTATCTGCTTGTAATCATTTCTAATTTTCTTTGGTGATATCTGAAAAACGTTGGAAACTTAAATTCTTCACTGAAAAGGGGTGTTTCAGTTTTTTTTAATTTTACTACAATTTAATAACAATCAATATTCTTATTTAGAAATCATACAAAATTTTCTTAACCAACTGAACAAAATAGTAATTTAAAATGATGTTTTCACGAATAAGTTTAATCGTAATATTATCTTGTATGCCATCATTGATTCCATTCATTTTTTAAAAAGCTACATGGATCATTTATTGATTGTCATTATAGGTGATATTTTTTTTACTCAAAACTGAAAATAAAAACACTGCTCTGGAAAAAGGTAATGAGTCTTTAAGAAACATCTACAGCTATTAAATCACTGTAAAAAAGAGTGAACTAATTATTAGCTTTGACTATTACTTAATAACGGATTGTCAACACCAAATTGGTCTTGAGGATGGACCCTGATGGGATCCGCAATATTAGCCAGAAAGATCCTAGAAACATGGCAGATGTTCTAAACAATCGTGAAAACCTAAGAACATTTTAAACATAATATTTGTTAGGAAAAGTCACAAACAAACTAACTACTTATCTATGAATTTAGATGATTCTAGAATGTGGAGTTTACTATCTATTCAATTAAATTTTTATATGTGCTTTGCAGGAGCGTGCGGTGAGAACAAGAAGCATGACTTTTTCCTAAGCACATATTTTGAAAAGAAACCGAAATAAGAGATATATTTCATAATATTCCTATTACAATAATTAATATATTATTCAGATTTTAATATTTCATTGTATCCTGCAAGAGAAATAGGTTTACATTTAAATAAAAGTCATGTTTCTCGTTCTCACTACACGCTCTGGTGCTTTGTATAGGTGAATATATTTTATTTATGTATAAAAAATTCACAAATGTATTGCAATATTGCAATATTAATTTATTTCTATATATGGTGCACCTCATTTCTGTGTGCTTGGGAAAAATTTGTTATATTTAAAAACAATATAAAATTAAATACAAACGACGCAAGCCCAATTATAATATTCACCTTGTATGTTTAAACTATTTATCTGATTTCCAATAACCTTTGACAGCTCCTGAAATACTTATTTAGCTCATTACAATTTGTATGTGTTTTGTTTACTTACTTTTTGTGAGATGTCATGTCTTAACTTTTGCTAATAGCGAAACACAATTTATATTTTATACTAGCTCTTCGTACCCGGCGTCGCACGGGTTAAGGATTAAATTGAAAATAAATTTGTGGGGGGAAACAAAAGGTTCCATTTTTTTTTGCAAAGCCTCTAATTAAAACAACGTTTCCATTTAATCAAGGCTGGGATGGATAGGATGTCTAGGGAAGAAATGTGGCCTATTTTTTCCGTCGGGAATATGTATGCAAAATTTGGGTCCAATCGGTGAAGCGGTGTAGATTTATAGGCTAAATCCAAGATAATGGTCCCATTGCATATACAACGAAAATGAGTATTTCACTATATTATTGAATGTACAAATAACAAAATGAAAGATAATTAACGTTTAAATAGTAAGTATTAAATAAGATATTACACTTTAAATTTACGAAAAATTCACTGCATATTTTGACATCTCATAGGCAATATATGAGGTAAGGTTAGATTATTAGGTTTGGTTAAGTTAGGTTATTAGGTTTGGTTTGTTTAATTTAGATTACAATTATTTTAGTTAGATTAAATTAACAGGACGTTAAATTATATAGTGAAATACTTATTTTCATTGTATGAACAATGGGACCGTCATCTTGGATTATTCCGATTTATACAGAAAATAGATCTGGGAAGGGGATGGGATAGAGGGGGAAGAGGAAATGTCGCCTAAATTACCGGACTGGTCCTATAGAATTAGTATACAAAATTTGGGTCAGATTGGTGATAAGGTACAGATTTACATGGAAAATATATCAGAGGAGGGGGGTGAGGTTAATGATGAGGAGGGAAATGTCACCTATGTTACACACCGGGTCCCTAAGAATACGTGTCAAAATTTGAGTCAGAGGTCAAACGGTGCAGATTTGTACAGAAAATATATAAATATATCTAAAAATGTCGCCTATATTACCCACCTAGTCCTAAAGAAAAAGTTTGCAAATTTTGAGTCCGATCGTAGTCGAAGTATGAAAAATTTGAATCAAATCGGACAAACAGTGTAAATTTGTATAGACGACAGACAGACTTTGAGTTTTGTTGGTATAGATGTACATAGTAGATTTTTACTGAGCGACATTTCTTTTAATATAATTTCTTTATCATCGCCCTTTCCTGAATTGCACCAGTCAAAAAAAAAATTTTTTGCACGTTATAATGTCAGATCACTGTAACATTTATAATTGTACACACATAAATAATTACATACCTATCATAAAATATATGTTAGATTTTATGTAGTTATCTACTGCAATATTTTACTAATTTTATCACCTAAACTGATCTATATATATTTAAGGCTTTCCTCTAATTAGATACGATACGGGAAGGCATAATAAAAACTGTTGAGTGCTTAGGCTTAGTATTATAAAATATTAACTAATTACGCTACATAAGGAATTCTGGCAATTGACGTATTATGGCATCATATCAAGATCAATTGCACGTATTTGCAGTTAGGATTACCTATTATAATTATTATATAAATCTGAATTAGGTTACCTATTATATTTTGGAATAACTGTATTTTCAAAAAAACTTTTACTTCTAATCCTTAAAATGCTAGAAGTGATATCGGGCTACAATATTCTGTTTTGCCTGGCCTTGAAATTTACAGCCAACCTTGAATATTACAGTGTACGAGAAGTTAAGTGATGAAAGACTGAATATAAATGGAACTTGACATTTGGCTAAATGCCCTTTGTTATTTTTGATCATTTTTACAGTTGTTATCTATTATTTCTATTTGTTTTTAATTATTTTGTTTGCGATTCAACTGTCTCTCTGTCTCAAGAAGAAGACAAGAGCCTGACTCAACACAGAGCTCTAGTGAGACAGGCATAGTAAAATCAAACCTTACCAATATATTAAGTAAAGCAATGAAATAAATGGAAAAATTGGATCTCAAGAAAAATTATTACACAATTTGTCTTTTGATTTAGAATGATTTTTGACAGTTTTAAAACAAATTAAAATATATTGCGCAATATTTTTATCAAACAAAACAAAATATTATTTTATGCCTTGTGCATCAGTGACTGATTTCTAATTAAGAAGAAAGCATATTGTGAAAATTGTTTCTCTCAAAAATTTTTTTGGACGAGACTTTGAGGCATTGTCTCAGAGATTTATCAATAAAGATCAGCATTTATCAGCTAATGCTTCATTTTATTATCCATAAATACAACAGCAATGAATCGTATCTCGTTTCACCCTAGACTCTTTAGTGTACTCATGTGACTTTTGAAACGATTCTCGGAGACAAGTCACACCCGTGTTCTCGCGTCTTCAGATTTTCCCATATTTACATAGCATTATTCAAAATATCATGGTACGTTGGTAAGTGGAAGTCGAGTGAATTTTCTATAATGAATAAGCTGTATATAATTAGAAAACAACTGATAAGATTTCAAGCGTAATTGTTATCACTTAGTTTTGTTTATTTTAATCAAAAATCATAATATTTTTTCAGTTTATTTTTAATTTGAACTTATTTTCCTGAAATTTTATTTAATCAGGGTTTATTTTGATATGATATGATATTGATATTGTATGGATTGTACCTGGTTTAATAAGTCATCTTCAGGATGTAAGACTAATTTTTTTCATTAAAAATGCAAATATAAATTGCAGATACAAATTGATGCAAAATAAAAATAAATACTATTTTTCAATGCCATTTATGACATTCATTTCACAATGTTAATACTCAGATTTTACAATCCCACGATTTATGTTTAAATTAGGTTTTATTTATTTAAGTAAATCAATATTTTAATAATTTATAGAAGTCATACAGGTTGTCTCGTAACTAGTAGCAAAAACTTTAGGGAGTCTTCTCCATGCAATTTTGAATGGAAAATATGCTTTACACTTTGGGTGAAATGTCGACATTTACAGAGATAAGCGACATCAATGTTAGCATTTTTTTTTTTAATATTTTGACTTATTTTCAGTAAAAAAAATTAGACTATTACTTCTGTACTTATATGGAATATTAAAAAATTATTATCTTTGATACAAGTCACATAAAATTATTAAAACCTTGCAGATATTTGAAAAAAAAAATTGTATGTATTTTTTCTGTGTGTTTTTTTGTGCATGGGGCTTATATTTACAAACATAACTAATCTATTAGAATTTTGATGAGAGAATTTTACGTAGTAATTTGAAAAAAAAAATCTACAGCTTATTTAATGGCACTGGATCGTTGGGGTTTGAGTAAAAGCACCCCACACTTTTGATTTCATTGACATACACAATTCTGTGATCTCTCTTAGTAATGTGATTGTTAAAATAATATTTTCTCCTACTTAGTAGTTTTTTTTTAAAGCGTGTTTTTATTATATTTTAAATATAGTAATAATTTCTACTTTTTAGTCTTTGTCACAATAAATCTTGTAATCAATTCGAATTACGTTGAGACATGTTTCTTTTCCGAGTGCTATTAACTTCAAAACTCAAACATAATTTTATAATATTATAAACCGACAGACATAACCGACGTGTACAATGTCCGCTAAAATATCGCATCAACATTTTTAATAAATTTTCGAATAATCAAACTGATTTTGTGAAAATGAATAAATGATTATTGCATTACCATCCGGAATACATCTCTTTGCCATATTTCAGAGTGATTATTGGTCAGAAAGAGGGTCAAGTTTTGTGGCTGACAAAGAAGTGAAGCTATATAAAGTGTGTAAAACAACAGCAATTCAAGTTTTCATAGTAATGCACATGAGCGAAAATATTGATTGTTAACTATGCAGTATTTTTTTTTTTCATATTATTATTATCCCGGTACTAAAGACCAAGGTTTGGGATTTCATTTTATACTTATATTCAAAGTTATGCATGTTTCATTAATTTAGCCTGTATAAATATATGATTGTCTATAAATATTTTCCTTTACCGTAAAATTTTATTTGGAATTTGAAATCAAAACTCAAAAGCATAACAATTCGATTTAACGGTTTTGTGATACTAAGATATTTCTTTGAAATAAATTGCACGGCTTAACTTTTTTTAAATATACTACGTAAACACGCCTACGCAGTATATTTTAACATACTACAAATATAAATTGACAGAATTTTAACAGATCTGCAAACCTACGATACAGGTCGATTTTTTACAAATGACACTTTTTACACTCGGCCACTGACGATTATGTTCCAGTATATTTATTTTTTACAATATAATACATAATTGCTTAATGTTTAATTATTTTACTGATAGGAAATAAAATAATATTAATCACACCTTAATAATAATAATGACTGGGGAAGAAAATCTATTGTTTACTGAATTTTGGATTATTACTCCCTTTATATTAACTCGTGGCGTCTGCTTGCTTGACGAAAAAACTTTGGATCGATTTTTAACCCTTTTCCCGTGATCCAATCGAGCTGATACTTTGCAAGTAGACTCGTGGCGACGATCAAGAAGATCTATCAAAATTTCGTTAAAAAAAATTAATTATAGTATAATTTTGGATTTTTCAAATTTTTAATGGTTTTTTCATACAACTCAGTAAGTTTTATGGAGATTCCGACGCATCTGGTAGACACTAAACCTGATTATAGTATAATTTTGGATTTTTGGAAATTTTTTATTACTCCCTTTCGTAGCGTCGCCCGACCGAAGCCCAACGCGTAGGTTAAGCGCCAAACCAGTTTCCACTAGTAAATGAGAAAGGGAATATAATAAAAACTTGTTTTTTATGGGTTAGTTTTTTTTATACTTATACAGACAGTTTACACGTTTTAAATGAAATAAAAAACAATAATTGAAGTATGTGAAAAAATAATTATTTAATTTTTTTGATATTACTGCTTTAAAACAAACAAAAATTATAAAATTAACAAACATGTTAATTGCTTCTTGGAACAAAAATTTGTCAATAATCAACACTTACATTATAAAGGAAGGACCTCATTAATTGAGTATTTTAATTTTAATTGCGTTTACCATGACAACATTCTTAAGACTAAATTTTATATTTATTGAAATCTTTTAATTGCAGTTAGCAATGTATGATTACCTTATTAATAACTAGTAATTAATTATCAGTCTCAACAAAGGTTACTATTATTTTTAGTTTACTACAAAGGTTACTATTATTATTAGTTTAGTACGAAAATTAAGTACTTAATTTAAAAATCAGTTTTTAAATTAAAAAAAACGATATTACTATTAGATTTCTAATTAATTTTAGTATTTGTAGTTAAAAAGTCTAATATTGTACACTAAAAAAAGCAGTTTTTCTACATTTTCCACCTCACATCAATATCTCGCACTAAAGTATGCTCTGGCAGTCCGCATTGTTTTTGACATTCTGTCAATTTTCTGGTTGATTGCTCAATGGTTGAAATGGCCTATGATTTTTCTGCATTTTTTAAATAAATCTTTGGCGTTATCGTCTGAAAATAGTGCCTGTTTTATCACCAACTGCAGCATGTGTGCCACACAACCTACAGATTCATAGTGACCACGCATGGCGCAAACCATGTTTGCTGCATTGTCACATAAGACCACAAAAATCTTGCCGTTTAAACTCCATTCATTCACCATCTCTGTAACCTTTTGCTCAATGTACCATATGGTATGGTCTTGTTCCAACATTTACGAACGCAGAGTTTCTTTGATGCCGAAACTAGATTTTTTTGCCGAATCTTGCCGAAACCGAACCTTCGGTCGGTCACCAAAAATAATTATTATTATCAATGTGTCCGATTTATAATACATTTGCATAGCCGATAACAAGTCTCACGAAGTACGTTGCACTATTGTCTCGTGTGGAGCGTTCGTGTTACTTTTCTCTTTCTCGCATAGATATCGTTTACGCACTCTATTGACGCATGGTGTATCGGTAAACAACACATCCTTGAAGTGCCAAGACCAAAAAAAAAACTGTACTGTCGTATGCTGCTTTCCAGATTTCTTATAGATTTATTGTTCTATAGCTTAGACCGCATTCAAAAGAATGGACGCAAAAAATATGTGTTTTGTTACGATGCAAAAAATGAACACAAAATAAGTTTTTCTAGTTAGTAAGTAATCTTTTATAAACTAAAAAAAAATATTTATTTGGAATATCATATTGAGGCTTGTAATACGGGCTTGCCAGGCAACTTTCCCCCCCTTTCTTCTTACCGGACGAAGCTAGAGAACGGTCTTTTGATTGTGGTCGACCTATAATAACTAACGTGCGAATATATATTTTTCAAACAGGAAATACTTGGCTTGGCCGATTAATAAAACAGATTTTTCTTTAAAAATCCATTTTAGATATGTATCTGTATATAGATAGGCAGATTTTACAATGGCGGTCAGATTTTCCTTCTGTCTATTTTCCGATGATAAAAATAATTAAATGTACTATTAAATACAACTGCTACACCGCCGATAACAGATTCGGGATTTCGCTAAATAAAATGTTCTGTCTTGGCTATTTTTTTTAACTGACCGGCTGACGATTTTTGTATTTTTTACAGTGACCGCAGTCGATTCATAACTCGAGATTTTAATTTGGGGTAGCAAATAAATTAGTTTTTTTATTTAGTACTTTTCTTAACTTGATATATATGAATAACTTATTCGACGAACCGTTGTTTAATTAAACAACCGGTTCGCGCGAACCGGTACGAATCAGCCGAATGAAATCAGTTTATGCGTTATAAATCTCTAGTATCCAACCGCTCGTACGACTTGTCCACGCCAGAAGCCCCTCTTTAAAAAATTTGGTTTAAAAATAATTTTGAAGACATTTTTATTTCAAGGAAGTGTTAATGCGACACAGGCCTTGAACATCAAAACTCTAGAGTACTCCAGAGACGAAGAACTTCGCCGTTGTGAACTGCTCACCTTGTTGATCAATTTGTATTGCAGGAAGTCTCCCTTAACATACCAATTTAGCCAATAAAATCATTCTGGGTAGTACTCCTGACTTGCATCACACAAAAATCCCACAATCGTTGTGTATGCTCAGCGCGCGCGCCGGCGTAATTCTGTTCTGTTTATGAGCATTTCATTGTAATACATTATCATAAAATTATTTAAAACTCCGATGACACGACGAGAGTACTTAGTAATCTTAAAAAAAACAACGACTCCCGAAGAAAAAGACATGGCCGGTTCGACTCTGTCTCCGCTTTATTAAATGAAGATAAATCTTAAATGACACTCGCACTCTGCACGCGGAAGTATGGACGCCTCGCTCCAACTTCCACCTCCTGAGCGCGCGGCGAAGAACCAGCTCGGACGCCGGCCCAACGTGACCCACGCCGTATCATTTATCATATTTGTTTATCTCTCCACTGAAACTAACAACTACGCAACAGTTCGATCAAAGATATCCAAAACGTTTACGCCTGGGCGAACACTCAATATGGGACGGGCGACAATGTTAAAAATTTTGCATTGCGGGAGTAATGTCACCCTATGAATTCGCACCGGTTTGCGCGAACCGGTTGCTAAAATTGAAAATCCTTCAGAACCGTTTGTTGCTGAATATTTAAAATACAATCAAGTATTGAGATTCCGGACATTTTCCGTAATATTGAAGATTGCTGTTTATTTTGTTATTCTCTCAAGGGCCTTAAAATAGAACAAATGATACACTTAACACGGTGGAAACATAGAAATACACTTTGACAACAGGCCTTGACACCCCGTTCCTGTAATGAAAAGGGTCATAAAAACACCAAAATGGAGAAAATCAAATATGTAAATGTATTGTATATTGTAACCTCAGCAGAAATCGAAATCGGACGCCAATGCCATCCATGCCCACTAGACTAGGAGTGCGGGGTTTAG
Source organism: Agrypnia vestita (assembly GCA_016648135.1). Classification (NCBI taxonomy): domain Eukaryota; kingdom Metazoa; phylum Arthropoda; class Insecta; order Trichoptera; family Phryganeidae; genus Agrypnia; species Agrypnia vestita. Next base: position 84,355 of record JADDOH010002281.1, read on the forward strand.
CGATCGGTTGATATATTTTTCGGGGAACATCACTGGAATGATCGGAGCAATTCCCGACTGAGCCGCCTTCCAAATTGCATCTAATATGTACGACTTTTTAATTCTAATATAACTACTAATTATAATTATAACAATAATTTCAATCAAATGTAAGTATCACATATTTCTTTAGATTTCTTTTAAATTGTTATTTATATTTATTATATCCCTACGTCCCCGGGCAGTTTATCGTGCGACTTCAATCCACTGTTCATTCAAATGTTTCGCAGATGAAGGAAATAGAATACACACGATTAGCTTCAGTTGCAGCCTCGTAGTCCAGCAGGCGTAACACCGGCTTCTCACACCGAGGGTTGCGGGTTCGATTCCCGGTGAGGTCACAATAAATCTACATGATTTTCTCAAGTCTGGGTGTTTTTTTTATGTATTCCGCTTCAGTAGTTGGACCTCCCGGCCTGTTGAAGCATTAAAAAAATAAAATAATGGAATTGATTTAAATAAAATAGAAATCGCCATATAAATTATCGCGCATGAAAGTCTTCGAGCTAACTAACATCTTTCGAAAGGTGGAAGGCTCACAGCTTCATCTCAAAGCTCTGTTATTATTAATTATTTTATTTAATAAGCACCTATATAAAAATATCAACTTAGGAGAAGTAGGGAGCGACGATTATTTTTGCCCAGAACTCAGAACTGCTCGGATCGGGCCTGCATGTATGCCTGTGCATTATGGAATATCAATGAATCAATTGTAACGTTTTCCTGGTGCATCTTGTATGCCACGCGCGTCTCCTTGGAATCGAATCATCGGCTAGTCCCCTCCAAATCACTGTTTAATTAACTGGCCTTACAAATGTTTGACTTTAACCCACGCAAAAACACACTTAACTTCGTATATTCCGTACGAATACGTCGGTCAACTTTGGAAACTTTTGGTTGAACCAACTAACTTGATCGAAATCTATTTCAAAGTTGGAGTTGGTCAGTTACCAAACATCGATACAATCAGTACAAATCTCGAATTATTGAGAAGTTATTGAGTTACCGGCTAAAATTACGGTTTTGACCATTGACGTATTGTAATATGGACACGTTATTCCCTTACTAGCCGGCTTTCGTATGTAGCAAATATTGCATCGAAAGAGACAACAAATCACGGCACACTTATTTCACAAACGCTCTGCGTGTAGACAGAAACATCTGGTTATTTGAAGTCGCGGTGACTAAAATAACATACTCATTCTTACAATAGTGTACGATACTCTCTTCCTTTTTCCTCGGGACTTTTTTTTTCAGCGTAGCGTCGCGCCCGATCACAAAGAAGGTCCGTTCGATAATGAATGCAAGTAAGGAAATTAATTACCTTACTTTTGAGTTGCCAAGATTTCACACTTGTAACGTATCTACAGTTTATTATATCATTGGGTTTGACCATCCCACCGTCAACTGCAGTTCCATGATCACGACTGCTCTCATTGAGAGTAAGATGAAGATGCAGAAGGATGGACAGAAGATGCTTCGTACAGTGCAAAAGAAGAAATCGCTTGCATTCTCTAGGTCTTTTTTTTCTTTATTTTTCATCTTTATCGTTTTCTTTCTGTAGGTCTTTATTTTTCTTCTTTATCGTTTTTAAAGAACTTCATATTTTGATATTGAGTTTAAATTCAATATTTATTTTATAAACCACAACTAAGTATTTTTTCTAAAATATTAATTTGGAAGTTCATATGTATCTATGCCCTATATTATAAAGGAATTTTGTTTATTAAGTATTTTACGTGATTGGTTTCTCAAATTATTAAATTAAATAAATACTTGGAATGTTCCGGTATTTTTGGAGCGTCACGGCTACCGCTAATCAAATAAAAATGCTTCCCGTACTTCAGTGCAAGTAAACTTAATCACGTTTTCTCATAAAGTATTGGTTGAAAATACACAATAAATCTCAAAAATGTTTACACTAGTGTGCACACATTTTAATTAAAATATTTCCGATAAATGCACCGGAATACGGACCGGGTTGCACGATCATAATTTCTCAAATAGATTAAAAAGTGGAATTTTAACTAAGTTATTTTTAAAAATATTCTTGATTTATCTATAATAAATTGTATTTTTCAAAGCAAGAAAACACTTTGTGGCTTGACATTATAAGAAATTTAGGAAAAAATTACACACTATGTTTTAAACCACTTAATTGCTATACATTTGTCAACTAGTTTCGGTTGGACTCAACCTTCTTCAGGACAATTACAATATAGACTGAAAACAATATGAAACAATATTACAATATAGTCTATATTGTAATTGTCCTGAAGAAGGTTGAGTCCAACCGAAACTAGTTGACAAATGTATAGCAATTAAGTGCTTTAAAACATAGTGTGTAATTTTTTCCTAAATTTCTTAATAAATTGTATATTCTTTCCCACTATATTCATATCAAAACTGGGAGGACAATTTTGAAAACTTTGGAGTCGTAGATCTTTTTTGAAACCTATTTACCTTGGATATTTGTATCATGTCAGATTGTGGTAGAAAGTTAATGTGTCCTCCGTTACGTTATATAACCATAGAAAGTTACCTCTTTGTGTATTGGTATATTGATAGATGCTCTTTATAACTATCTAAAAGATTTAAATTAAGTTCATAAACGAACATTTCTTAGTTAGGTACTTTACTTTATATGTTACTAGCTGTTCGTACCCGACGTTGCACGGGTTAAGGATTAAGTTAAAAATAAATTTGTGGAGGGAAACAAAGGTTTGATGCGAACGGTATATATTTGCATCGAAAATATATCAGGGGGATGAGAAAAGGTAAAAGAGGAATATAGCCTATGTTACCTGCCGAGTCCTAAAGAATAAGTTTCCAATTTTTGAGTCCGATCAGTCGAACGGTATAGATTTGCGTAGAAAATATATCGGAAGGAGGAGAAGGGGTAAAGGAGGAGAGGGGAAATGTTGCCTCCGTTACCCGCCGAGTCCTAAAGCATAAGTTTCCAAATTTTGAGTCCGATCGGTCAAACGGTACAGATTTGCATCGAAAATGTGTCGGGGAGAGGGGAGGGGGTATGAGAATAGGGGGGGAAATGTTGCCTATGTTACCCGCCGGGTCCCAAAGCATAAGTATGCAAAATTTAAATCGAATCGGTCAAACGATGTGGATTTGTATAGAGAACAGACAGACAGACAGACATTGAGTTTTATAGGTATAGATTGAAAATATTTTCGTTTCGGCCGCATTGGTAGGAGTAATATTTATTAACCTAGAATATTTAATATTTAACTGATCTCTATACCGAATACTTATAGAAATCCGTTTACCTAAAATATATAACTATACCAATAATTATGCCCCCAAGCATATTCCTAATAATAATTAATAAATATACAAAATACAATAAGATACGATATACATATATATGTTAGCTCTTTTTTTGGCATCATAATTTACATTCTACTATATACTATTACATTCTGTAGGGAATAAATCCCATTCTTATCATGATTCCGCCTTGAAATCAGCATAATTCTTCCTTTTAAAATTGTATCCTTGTAATAGTGTATTTTTACAGATTAAACCTATCATTAAAATTTGATTCATCTGAGCTATACACTCTGGCCCAGTGCTTAATGTTTTGTGCTTACAAGCTCATTCTAATTGGGTTTTTTTATGTTGCCTCAAAGACCAGCGATTTTTCTGGCCTTGCATCTTTTTAAACCAGTCTCGCGTAGTATCATTTTGAACATCATTTTCCAGCAGTCAAATCAGTAGAGATCTTACGAAGGTTTTCTATCAACTCATTAGTAAATAAAGTAAACTGTTGCGCAATTTCAGACAAGCAAAAAAAATTTTAAACTATTGTTTTTAACAAATGGTTTATCTGATTAAAAACAATCTTTATGCTACATTGTAGATATTTCATTCCTTAATAAGTATGTGGTATTCTTTTCTGTCTAGAATAAACGTGCACTGGGGAAAGTTTCGTATCAGTCACGGAGAGGAGTTCTACGGAAATGGACATAAAGCGGCCATTTTATTTTTTTGCAAAAATTTTCCAATAAAAATAATACTTTAATATTTAAGTACCTTAATAAGGACCAATTAAAAAATAAAAAAATTTAATCACCTTGTAAAAAATCACCCAATTTCAACCTAAATTTTATTCTCCCAGACATAACGACGCGGACACTTCAAATTCATTATAATTTTTATTTTGGCCCACACCTAGTGTCAGAACAATAATTTGCATTCTATCATCTCCGCCAAGTTACCTACCATTTTCTCGGTATAGGTAATTCTTTTAACTTTTAGGTACCAAAATAAAACAAATGCAGTTGGAAACACTCAAACTGTTACATATGCAGCGCGGTATTTTAATTAATACGAATTTCACAAAAATACTACAAATTGATATTTGTAGGATTGCCGAGGAATTATCTTTTTTGGTGACTTTTTTTTTAAATCCCAAATTTGAATTTCTACCCTGCTATTTAAAATTATTTTTTCAAAATATTGTTTTTAATTGCATAACGTAAATAATTCGTTGACCTGCAATTAAAAACAATATTTTTAAGAAAAAATCATTTTCAATAGTAGGGTTAAAATTCTAAGTCTTGGGATTTAAAAAAATTAAGTCACTAAAAAAGATAATAATTCCTCAGGAATCTTACAAATATCAAAGACAGTTTATATGTATAGCAAAGTGATAAATGAAAATTTGATAGCCATTCGGTAGCTCAGAAATAATGATTATTAATTATCCATGCTGGACTACGTCATCAGACCACCTTTTGGGAGGTCTTCCGACGCTTCTATTTTTTGTCCAGGGCCTCCACTGTAGGATTCTGGGTGCCCATCTAGTATCCTCCTGTCGAGCCATATAAGCAGGAAGAACCTGGATGCGAAGGGGGAGAAATAGAGATGAGTGGAAGAAAGTGGGAGAGGCCTACACCCAAGCAGTGGAGGGAAAAAGGCTAAGGAAGAAGAAGAAGAATTATCTATGGTTAGTTAACGTAGCGGAGCGAGAAGTAATATTCATTCACAATCGACGAGCAGATGTTAGATTGTACAGCGTGTCAGCGTACCTCTCACATCCGCCAAACATTTCAATACCAAAATGCCATCGTCAAAATACCATAATGGTAAAGTAACATAACGGTAATAATACTACTTTGGCTAAACTTTGTCAGCTGAACGAAAGTTCGAAGACTATCAATATCATAGTTTGGGAAATCCATTTACAATGTTTTCCGGTCCAGTAACTTAAAATTTTTATAATTATTTTATAAAAACAACTCATTTTCATTTTCCGTAATTAATCTACTTCTTGTTAGAAAAGTTGCAGTAATTTTAAGTTGAGATTAATCTGTAATTTTTATTTGAAACATTATCGAACGTGCCCTTATACTATATGTACTCGTAGTTAGGGCCGGTTGTGTCAACTTGTTTTATAGTAATAGTTAGTTTAAAGCATTTATTATTATTTATAATAAATGCTTTAAACTAACTAGTTTAAAGCATTTATTATAAATAGTATAGTTTTATAATAAATGTTTTATAATAATTATTATTTACTATACTATACTATTTATTATAAATAAATAGTATAGTATAGTAAATAATAATTAGTTTAGTTATTTGATTGGTGTAAAACGCAAAAATCTATACTTTAAACGAACGATTATTATAAACCAAGTTGATATATATTTAGTGTTTCTATTGCTCTATTGTTTCTATTGCTATTTAAACGAACGATTATTATAAACCAAGTTGATATATATTTAGTGTTTCTATTGCTCCTGGTGATCTGACCGAGAAAATCCCTACGTCGAGGAATGCGTGTTTCTGTTCTTCCTTATTAGTGGTAATTATATATTTATTTATTACTTTATTACGACATCGTAGGTTATTAATATTTAAAGCATTAACTTTGTGGTTAGACATTATAACACAGTGTTAGATAAATTTGTATAAACCACTACCAGATGTCTGGTAGTGGTTAATACAAATTTAACTAACACTCTGTTACATCGTAGGTAATTTATCTCCAAATTGGCTTTGAATTTGAATATGTTTTTTTTCCTATAAATTTCAGTCTCGCGTCTTTACTTGCGTTTCTTCCTGTTTGTTCCTCGTAGGAAAAAAGTTTAATTCTGCATAGCAGAATATAATTTCACTATATCCGCCCGTGTCTTATAGTAGCATAAAACAAAAGGTATATAGCGTCGCACAACAGTAAAAGACAACATTTGAAAGTGTGCATTAACCGTGTAAAACAAAGTAAATTATATTGTTATTGTATTCTCCTTCATTATTAGCGCAACAATTCTAGTGCGCATATTTATAATCATGTCATGTTCATATACAAAGTAGAGTTATTCATAAGTATTTGAACTTTATATTTTTTTTAAATTGAGGCAAATTTTTTACAAATGCATGTTTTGCATGTCAAAAATAACTGACTATAATATTACAGACCTTAAAGAACTAAGCTTGTTTAGTTACTATGTAGTTTATTATCTATAATACGCTTGCGTGCTGACCCAGGAATCAACAAGCTGGTTCTAGTTAAAGTTAATTAAGGGTGAATACAGAATACTTATCACCAAATCAAAATAATCTATGTCGACTCCATATCAAATATGGCAATCACCTCTTGGTTGTTAGGTGGTAGGTATTTCACCAAACTGTTTGGCCTCGTGAAAATGGATGATTCGTGTAACAACCCACTCTTTCAGTAGACAAGTAGAAGTTCCCGGAATACCAACGGTAGGAGATCTGTTGTATCTTTTATAACGAAATTTCTATGAAGCATTTGTTTTACTAGTATTGCGTCACTTTCCGTTTCCTCATTATAATCCGGATCTTACATTATTATCCAACACTTGCCGATGAAGTGGATGCGCAACTCAGGGTCGATTCTTATATACGTAGTACTATTCGTTACAGATTATTATCAGTTTTTTCTTGAATACGAGGGTTTATTTATACGTATCTAAGGCAGTAATTATTAACAAGTAGAAACATTAAATATATACATATATTTATAAACAAATTTCTAAAAGTCTATACATCAATTTTGTACTATACTTTTCTGTTTAAAGCGTGCTACTTTAATCTCCATTTTCGCCCTAGAACTTTCACTTTAAATGTTTTCATAATGCTAAATATATACCGGAAGGTAGGTTATTACCTTTTTTTTTGTAAATTACAAAATTAGTTTGTACCTATTATTATATTAGTGCTCATTCAGCGTTACATTTTGTCAGACGCATTAATCTTGATCCATTATATTTTATATCTACTGTTTATATTATTTATTTTATTAAAATATTATTTGTCTTTAAAAATACATTAATTCACAATCGGTACCGAAGAGATCAAAATATATAATAAAATTTTTGAAAATCTTTAAGGCAATACAAATTTGAAAAATATACATTTTGGAACTAAAAGTCACATATTAACCTAATTTGTATTTCAAACTAAATTAACACATAACTCCGATGTAAAATGTAATGATGTCGTTTAAAATTTGTCAAGAAAACGGGTTAGACGCAAAGCTGGAATTATTTTATATTAAAATATAACATTGAAAGTAGGCTGATTACAATATATAATAATTAAACTGCTCTATATACACATATCCACTTAATTTGCATTTCAAACTAAATTAACATTTAACTCCGATATAATGTAATAATTTGTTAAAATTTGCCAAGAAAAGGTGTTGGACGCAAAACTGGATTTATTTTATATTAATATAAAACATTAAAAGTAGACCGATTATAATATCTAATAATAAATCTTGTTTTATGTACTTCGTTACTCGTAAATGACAATAACATCCCAATCATCCTAAATAAGTGTGCCCGTCGAACAAAACACGCCATCGTATGGTGACAGAATGATCTCAAGGTAAAGGTGATGGCCGCCTCCCCGCATCATCTGTCAGCGCTAAATGGCGCACATGACTCGGACATCTCGGAAGGAAATTCGCATTTCCCGGAACGAGTGCCCCCAGCCGCTCGGCGAAAGACTCTCGCTCTTCGGGTCTTCAGTCGCGCGCCAACTCTCGTGCCGCCCGTCGCGTCTATATTCGTTCTCAGTGTCTACCCGCGCATCACTATTTGCCGCACATCCCGCGTGCTCCGAACAGCTGTCTACCACAGACGGCAACTCGCGCTGTCAGTGAAAAATAAAAACCGAGCGATCTTATTATGTAAGTTTTTTTTTCGCTTTTAAGGTTTGCACTCGCTGAAAGCACATGTTGTTTTTCGACATGCACACAAATGCATTGATTCAACGAAACAATTTTGTTTGTGCTATAATTCATCGTATTTAATAATCTTTTTTATTGATATTTCATATTGTTCATATTGTTCATTTTTAATTTTGTTAAATCTACAGTCTAAATAATAAACATGCACCCGCAAGTTTTAAAAATCAAAACATTAGTCAAGTTTAAATGTTACGCAGCGTACAACATATTTATATGCGTGCGTTAACTGCAATTTATATTTTAACCACATGCTTGCCGATACCACTTTCTAGCCTTGGAATTCTGAACATTGTTATGTTTTTTTTTGTTGTAATCGCTGTAGATTACTATTTCTCAAATGGTTAACTATAATTGTATTCACGTGGGTTTTATAATTTCGTTTTGTTAGAGAAAATAAATCTTTCAATACTTTAAAGTAATAAATTACCACTTTGTATTTTACTTTTATTTCAAAAATTTGTATAATAAATTTGCCTTACATTTCTTCTAGTTCACATTGCGTAGATAAGTAAGTAGGCAGTTGCCTATTTGGAAATTAGGCCCCCAAAGAAACGATGATGTTAACACGTACAAATGTAAATGGTTGTAATATTTAACACTGACAAAACCGTTGTTTTGTAACACAAATCACGTGTCTCAAAAAATCTTGTTTTTTTTATGTAATCTGAGAAACTTTCTTCTCAAATAGATTCATCTAAAATACATGCTATTTGAGAAATCTACAAACAAACGCCGCAAATTTCGGAACGGTTTGGGTCTATTAATTTATATTGATTGAAGGGGATTCATTACTTTGAATTGATATACCTAAGCATGTATCACTCATATTTACATATCTGGTCAATATTTTAAAACATAAGTTGTAAAATAAATGGTAAGTAGATTATTATATAGTAGTTTCTTTATGGAGCAACATGTTTATTTTATTTTTCACTTAACTTAACATTGTAACTAAGCTAAGTCTCTCGACACTCTAGATTAAAGAATTGAAATAGAAAATTAAAAATATATTTTGATTGGTTTAATTAATTATCGGATCAATTCAAATTTTGGTCATTAAAATTTTGAAGTTTTATCAGGATAAAATTAAAATTTCAGTTACATTTTTGTGGTGTGTTGGGTTGTCATTACGTTGTGATATTTTATTTTATTTAAATATTGTTATTTTATAAATTTATTTTAAATACTGACCTAGGTTTATAAAATACTGATCCAATAATTGCCAGCGTGTGTGCATATCACAGCCAAATTATATAACCACAGTTAAATCAGCTTTTCTTACGCCTCTCGTTCAAAGCGAAGTTACCCTCAGATGATTATCTTTATTGGATATTTCCTAACATACCCATTTAGAAATGGCACTTTCGTAAGAAAATCTTTAAAATAAATCAACGGCCAATTTAAATACATTCATATAACGATTAAGTTAGAGGTCTTGACCCTAACCTAAACTTTAACGTTCTAGTGTTTATTTTTGTATTTCGGTGATATTACATTATGTACTATAATATGTGAAATGTATATTCCTCGGCTAGCTTTATGGGTTATTGCTTAACTCTCATGTCGAAATTATACAGGTGTTGCGTGTTGTCAAAATTATGTGATTCTCCATGAATTCATTGAAAATGTTTTAATTTTTTCTTCAGGAAGAATCTTTACGTTCCTCGTTACATAATCTTTGGCTTTAAACCGACAATGAAACAGTATCATATTGGCGAAATCGCTACTCTTATATTAGTTGCTCTGGCCTATATTTATGTATTTTATGTTTATGCGCTTCTGAGCCCTCACAAGTGTAACTGCATACATAATTATATTCTTATCGAAGAATTGGCGTTTTCAGCCCTGCAAATTGCAGTAACTTCAAAAAGGGCATTAAGATAAATCTGAGTTAAAATTCATTTGTGCCCGTGTTTTGTAGACTTCTGTTTCTTTCATCATAGAGAATTCGAAGAATTACTTAACACATCAAAATATAATATTTAATGAAAAAAGCCTTTTGCAGGGCAGTTTTGTCTCGTACGAGTATATGAAGTACAATGAGTGACACCTCAAATGAAAAGTTAGTGTAGTATTTTGTTCTGTAAGGATGAACTCCAAATCGATAGTAGAACAAGGCTGTTTTCAATATACACTGCGTAGTTAAAGTACCTATTTTATTCAAAGTTATTTTCAAGAGGTATTTTGTTATTCTATAATTATAATTAGTAAGAATAGTACCTATATCTCTTACGCAAAGTTTATTTTCCACTTCAATTGAAGATATTTATCTTTTTTTTTAATAAATGTATGTGTATACCTATATATTTCATGTTTCAGTAGTTCTTTTGTAATTATTATGTTAGGAGAGTGTGACATTGTCGATTCAATATGACGATAGTTCTTACGTAAAAGGGATATATTACGCTGTCACGAACTTGCGACGATTCTATTACTAAAATGCCCATTCAACTATACCGAAGTTAACTTACTAAGTTACTTTTCTAATATGGCCATTTGTAGACTGGAAACTGGAATAATTATTAAAAGCTAAAATTAATAATAATTATCAAATAACATATCTCATTGTACAGAAACGAACCTTTGACAGCTTCTTAACCTGTCGAATTTGTAAGTACACACAATGACCGAAACGCCCGTCAACGCAAGTCTCCACTTTTAGAACTTGGCCATTTATGCGGAGCGTGACACACAACCATGTAAATTCTGGACGGCTTAGGTGCATAAAACCTAACTTAATGTGCAGCGTTTGAAACGCTACACGTTCTAGACCTTAAACATGCAATATTCCGCCAGTTACCAACTGCACCCGCAAATAAAATCTTGACTAAAAGTAACTTTGGCGTCGGTAAAACGTCGGATTTGGGTTTTTATTGTGAATCATTGGTTAGGAAAAGTTGGTATTTCGTTGTTATCATAAATATATTAAGTAACCGTAGACAATCTTTTTTTTTTAAATAAAAATGCGGATGTGGAATATATTAGGTATATAATATTCTAGGCGAGAGTCTTAACCGCTAGTTCAATAAATTATTAGTAATACGTCGATTTTTTTTTTGAGTTTCACATCTCGTAAGCTATGACGTCCTTCACATTTTGTTTACTTTGTGACATTTTATTTTGTAAAATATTCGTATCTATACATCACTCGATCTTTGTTAGGTTCTTCAATTACAGTAAAATAACTTTGTTAACATTATTTGTATTAATTAATAAAAAGAAAACATTTTGTATAAAACCACTATGTATTTAACTGAATATTTAACATGTTTAGTTAGGTTCATTTTCTTTTTTTTATATTTCCCAATCAATAGACTTCAATTTTTGGACTTAAATATGTGTATTGACTATTACTAGTTAGTTACTAAATGTAAATTATAAGTAATCAGAAACAACCAAAGTGTATTTTTAAAAATAAAATCTCTCAGTTTTATGTAGTTTTACAATGTAACAAGTATAATCTTACAATGTAAAAAGTGTAATCTTATATGTAACAAGTGACGGGATTAGAAGCACAATCGACTTATTTGAATATGATTATCTGACGAAGTGTCAATTTCACAATTAATAACTGATTTTGAAAGTATGTTCGTAAGTTTTAAAAGCATTTTATCAAAAGCATATAAATTTTAAAATCTCCGCTCTGGTTTTAAAATCAGTTTCAAAAACATTTATCTAAATTTCGTATATTGGATCTTGGATCAAGTGTGCGTAATCTTACATTGTTTGGTACACTTGCAGTCTGACAAGGAGTCTCCCGTGAAGCCTTTATTGTGTTTTGGGGTTTTACTGAAATGCTCCACAACTTTACGGTCATGGCGATATTAGCGTAATTGGATTACTCCACTTTTTGAGCTCGTGGCCGACCATCGAGGCTTTGCACGTCAATTTCTGAACTAGACTTTGGATAGAATAACTGGAATAAATATTAAACTCCATACCTCCAACCTTGACATAGAAAGTGAAAATAAAACCTCAGAAATGTGTGTGTTTTCATAATAGTTTAGATTTATCTTTGTATCTACATACAGTAGAGATATTTAAAAAAAAACTGTTTCTCGGGAGAACCTGTCAGGAGGAGCGTAGCTACCGCCTGGCAACAAGTTCAATGATCTCAAACAATTGCAGTACAGGTGTAAAATCTTAAATATGAACAAATGAACAGGCATTTCTTAAATAGAAATATAAAATACTTATTTGTTAAGACGAGTCTCTCCGACACCCACCTTACTCGATAGACCTTGCATCTACTGATTTCCATATTTTTTCGGAATTTGGATAACTTTTTACGAAGGAAAAATTTCAATTCCGATGAGGCGGTGAAAATCGCTTTTAAAGAATTCGTCTATTTCCGAAGTTCATTTACAAAAATGGCCAAATACTTCGATTAATTAAATATACCTATACATTTAAAAAAAAATATTTTAAAAAAAAATCTCTGTATGAAACGGCAATTTCATAGCATCTAATAATAAAAAAAAAATTTGAAAAAGTGCATGCATGTACAAGTATATTCATGCAAGTACATGGAAATAATTTGTCGAGGCTTAAGAATAAGAATAATTGTTAAGATAGGTTTTTACTTTGTGATGATATAATTAATGAATTAATCTCGAAATATCTACTTAGTTTATACTTGTATTTAATAAAGTGGTGTAAACTAAGTAATTTGATTTAAAGTAAAACGGAGTGTGTTCTTGGGGGGTGGGACAGCGGTGTGTGTGTTTGCCCGTTGGATATAGTAACGTATTGCCTGCTGCAAGGAGAGATTGGTAGTTGACTTCCGAAATCACCTTGAGACGACCGCACATTTGTAATAATATTTTTTATGAAGTATTTATCCACTTAAATGTTTCAGATTATTTAAAAATGTGCAACTTCCCACGGTTGTCTTAAACATGTCAAGGGCATTAAGAATTACTAAACTTTAACAAATAAAGACGCTGGTTGTAGATATTACACAAAAAAACTATTAAATTTTTCTGTGAAGTTCAACCAACACTTGAGCCACTTTTCGGCTTATTACAAAATTCTCATAATGGCGCGTAAAACTGGTGGAATGTATTATTATTATGACATAGGCGTGTAAAAGCAAGGATCGCCGAGTGTAGCACGAATACATACTCTACGGTAACTTTGCACAAGTAACACTTTCTCTGAGCCACCCGACAGTGTTCCAAAGAGAAAACAATGCCCATGGTACTAGAGTGGGGATCGCAAGAGGTAGGGTAATAGCTTCTGCCGTGGACACATTTTAACCGCACGAAAACCGGTGGTAAACCTTTAAATACCTATATTTTTTTGTTGGTTCCTCTAACTAGAGCCAGATTTCTAGTTTAGTGAAAATACGGCTAAAGAGCTGCTGCATCAGTATGCTTAACGAAACTAAAATGTGATAAAATATTAATAAACAAGTTCATTGTTAACTTTGTTTATTTAACCACATGAAAAACAATAGGAAATTTTAACTTCGAAGACTCGGTACATTTTAGATGTTTAAAAATTATCCAAAAAAAAACATTTATTTGAAAATGTTCACACTTTTGATAAAAAATGGGTTTATTTTTTTACGCGTTAATAATGTTTGTCTTTCTAGGAGTAAATAAATCATGTAAAATAATCAAAATATAATTATTGAAAAAATATATTTTGTTAAGTCTTATTAACTCATCGAAACTTAATTGAAGTTTTACTAATAAAATTATCGTGGCCTTACTAAAATAAATTAAATATAACAACTTCTTCAAACACAGCAAAATAATTTTTTGGTGACATTATTAATATAATTAAAAGAAATAAACTTTGTTTTCACCACTTTTTTATTGTGTTGATATTTTCAATTAAAAAATGTTGAAAATAAAGTTTATTTATATTAATAATTAATACATTGTTTTATTACGTTGAAAGTTTCCTTTTTTTAATTTTTTTTACTATTTAAAATTGGGTGTTTTTATGTTTTTGTATCGCATACGCACATTATGTATATTATGTATATGAGGTAGTAGAAAGCGATAATTTTTTCGGCTTCCGAGTGCAATTTTATTTGGCATTTAATTTTGTAATATTATATTTTGTAACTAGTTCAGACGAACTGTTGGTCCAATTTTACTTCCTTAGTTTCCTGTATACTACTATCATACGTATTTGGTGGATTTACTAATGATGTCGTCATTTTAATTGTTCCACTTTCGTTAACACAGTAAAGGAAGTCTGCACGCTTTATCGTTTACTGCTTTGCAACTCTGATCATTCTCATTTTTACACATTCATCTACCATTTATAAGTCTTTTTATCATCAAAGATTTCATCTGTTTAATTTCTGATTCCGTTTAACATCGTATTAATTTGGCAAATCTAGGATATTTTTTTTTTTCATTTTGTATTAGAACTTAAAAATATCGCTTCTATATGTATTATATTTTTATTACTAATTTTTTGACTAGCTGATATTCATATTAAGGTTTTAGTGCCACATAGGTCACACTTGAATTAGTGTTGGCTTCCTTTTCTTCATATTTTCTTAGTCGGACATAGGGTTCTTTAAAATGCTTGATTTCATTTAGCCTGGTTTGGTTACACAAAATCATTTTTTTACAAAGTGCATGCCCACCCACAAGTTCATGACAACTTCAGAAATTAAAAAAAAACGCTCACTAATTATCAAATAGTAATAAATTATTCAATTTATTTGAAGATGAAATTGAATTGGAAAGACGAAATTCTCGAAGTGAATCAAATCTAAAAAAATAGTTTGTAGATTATTCTCTCAATATGTTCTTCCACTTTCCTCTTTCATATATTGACATAGTGGCTTCAATCATACGCAGGTCTCAATCGTGGGTCTCTCGACTCTGATGCAGCACATCCTGCCAATGTTGTGGCATTATTTCAGGTCTTCTTCAGTCCTAATTTGTACCCAAGTTAATCTCCTTCTCAATATACCTATTAATTACTGCCTACATCAACACTCAAAATCGGATATATTCTTATTGGTTTGAGTTATCTTAACACTAATTTATTGACCGCTATTGTATCGCATTGTAAACTTCGAATGTTAATTTTTATGTGTTGACATTCTACAAATGTCTTGACTTTTGACTTTGAATGAAATGGGTGGACATTTCTCAGCAAAGCAAACCAAACCGTGAATTCAGTGTGACCATTTTGAAACATTAATATGATTCAAAAAGAGGGAAATCCGGAACCCTAGCAACTGTCGAAAGGCAGTAAATGTAGAATTAAAATTACGAAATTATTTTGTCCCTCTATTTTGTCTCAAGATATCGTATTGCTTGCCCAACGTAACTTGGCGTGCAGCGGGTGCTTGGCCCGCACCCGGCGGTAACCCCTCGCCCTGTAATTTAGTTCAATTTTGTATTTGGTCGAGAGCTGTGACATCTTGATTACCAATATACACTGAATTATTATGTCCAAAACATTCTTAACAGTCCGGGATGGTTCAAGAACAATTGCCAATGAAGTATTAAAGTTTTGCGAAGCTGAAAAAGCGAATAATGGACCGATATTACCGTCTGACAGTTTGACAAATAGAACGGCCGCCATTACTGCATGGTTTCTTTAGTGCTGCCCGACCAAATTTCTGTATTTAATACGACACCGGTCACCGGACATTCTGTACATTATGTATTGTGTAATAAATTTACACCCTGACAACTTCTGTTACGCGATAGGAACGCCCTCCCTCGCACGCCTAGTTGTAGTGGTACGTCTATAGTGATGTTGTTATCCTGAGAATAGGTGTAATAACCTGAAATAACTTGTTTGTTGAAATAATGAGCCGTGAAAATCTATGAAGTGTGTACTAGTATTTGCACAACTTTTTAATAAGATCATACATTACTGCTTAGTGTTATCTTCTTACAGTAAATTTATAATAATTATAGGTGATTTGCGATTCCAACTGGTTTGAAATTTTATTTTGGACGAAGTTTGTTTTTATTTTTGTAATTTTCTGTAACAACGTTTGTTAATCTCTGAAAATTGCAGTTGAATGCATTATAGTTGGTAAGCTACTCGTATCGTATTTGCAGCAGGGAGATAATAACATCCGGTAAAATGACACCGAGTTTCGGGCCTTTGGGCAGGGTACCTCCATTTGTAAGGCATTAAGTTAAATTTATTTACGAGATAACAAAACAGGAGTGTTTACTGTTAATCAGAAACGTTTAATTTTAAAATACTTAACTGATGAGTCGGGTAAGGGTAATAGACTAGAAAATATTTCAGGTTTGATACTATAACGCCAGACTTGCGTTATAGTGTCAAACTGAAATATTTTCTTTAGATGTATACTACGAAGGTTTGGATATTATGACATTTGAGTTCGGAGGATTTTGAAGATAACAAATACAAGAAAAAAGCAACTAAAACATAAAAATAACAAATGTGACTTTTTAATATGTTTAACGGTACAGTACCTATTATACACTCATTAATCATTATAGACGTACCACTGTAACTTGGCGTGCGAGGGAGGGCGTCCCTGTCGCGTCCCTGTCCGTACAACAGAAGTTGTCAGGGTGTAAATTTATTACACAATACATAATGTACAGAATGTCCGGTGACCGGTGTCGTATTAAATACAAAAAATTTGGTCGGGCAGCACTAAAGAAACAAAGCAGTAATGGCGGCCGTTCTATCTGTCAAACTGTCAGACGGTAATATCGGTCCATTATTCGCTTTTCAGCTTCGCAAAACTTTAATAGTTCATTGGCAATTGTTCTTGCACCATCCCGGACTGTTTAGGATGTTTTGGACATAATAATTCAGTGTATATTGGTAATCACGATGTCACAGCTCCCGACCAAATACAAAATTGAACTAAATTACAGGGCGAGGGGTTACCGCCGGGTGCGGGCGGGGCGGGTTTTAGTTCCAAATTCGCCGCACGCCAACTTACGTTGGGCAAGCAATACCAGACGCTTTTCTCTCTATAAATAATCATTATCGTTATAGAAACAAATCCCAATTTTATATATTTTACCCGATACCCTTTTTTTATACCTGTATTACCTGTTATCTGCCAAAATCCTCCGAACTCAAATGTCATAATATCCAAACCGTCTTACTTACTATAGATAGTGTACATCTACAGAATATATTTCAGGTTTGCTACTATAACATAAGTCTGGTAGCCAATGGCTTCTATTCTGTGATGCTCGTGACCAGGTGCGCCTGCATTACCAGGTTTCCGTTGAGATAAGTCTGTCCATTGTTTGATGGTTTTATTTTTTTCTTAAGAACAATTTTTGGCAGCACTCTTCACCATTTTGAATAATTAAAATTTCTTCTAATAATGTGACGCCAAGTGTCACCAACGAACGAATCGAAGACTAACCGACGCACTCAAAGGATCGTTGCTAAAATCACCGTTGGAGACCCGATCACCGTCCGGATTTTCACTTTATGCCCTGAATTCAGAGTCAATACTTAGATGATTTAAAGGTCAGGGTGCGCCTTAAAAACGTTATTTTGTACTGAAAATTACGCCTAATTCGGGCCTATGTATCTTTTGGTCCATATCCCGGGCGCCACGCCCTGCGCTCCGGTGCATCAGTCAACCGTTGCAATGCACGCGGAACACGTCCTGTTTTTCAAGGCCCTGACCGACGTTAAAATTAATTTTATGCAGCTATTTCAGGAATAATGTGAAATATATACGAAAACATTTCTGAAAATAATATTTATCCGATACACGAATTAATTGGATGGCATTCCATGGGTTTGATGCAAAGCAATATAGTTAAGCATAAAACTTACAAACGTTTAAAAATAAACTAGTAGAAATATTTTTTAATGTTAGTAGTGCATTCTGGAGATAGCCCTCATCATTAGGTATTCGTAATAAACGTGCAGATTGTATTGCGTGAAATTAACAATATTTATGAAATTATTATACGTCTGCAAAATTTAAAAATAACCTATGTAATATAGCTTGTTGATGTAGTGGTTATGACCTTTGCATTCCAGAAGGCAAGTTAGTCCTATTTTCATTACGCAAGCGTTTAGCTTTATTTGAAAACTAACTGTGACCCGTCAAAAATGACGGAACATTGCTTCGCGTCTTTGTTAAGCCCTTGTATATATTATTTATAGGATTTTTTGGCGATCTATGGAGAGGCGGCCGTAGCAGCATTATAGCAGCATATTAATCGGCCGGTTCGGATTTGGTGGCCTGGGGTTCAAGCCCCATCTCCGACCGTTTTTTTAGACGTGAATTCGAACGAAATTACGGACGATACACGAAGTTACGGGAACAGAGAGACGGACGGACGGACGGACAGACAACGAAATTATTATGTTTAATAAAAGGCGTCCGCGAAAGACCTAGAATGATCAAATACAGAAATATTGGAGGACGGCTCTGTTAAAAATCCGCTCTTCAACAAGCGCAGAGCGTGCGTGACAAGATGTATGAATGTGGCCGAAGCAAAAGTGGTGTGCAGAGATTTAATCCACAGATGTCACTGCGTGGCGATTATGCTATCAAAGCAATGTAATTTCTAAAACTGTAGCTTCTGCTTGTACATTCTTGTGCTAGGTAGTAGCTAATAGCTACCTAGTTTTCAAAGGTACAATTATAATTTATGAACAAAAAGCACACGATAGACTTATATTTGAGGTCTGGCTAAAAAGCCGTTTATGTCTTAGCTAAACATACCTTTAAATGAAAATAAAATTAGTAGCCGGTAAGATCGAAGCCGCACTTCCAGAATTTGATTTCTAGCCAGCCGAAAACACAAATAGTTTGCAAAAACAAGCAGAAGAAAGGACATTATCTTGACACTGTTTTGGAACTATTAACCCCGCATTCGAGTTTCAAATCTCCGATTCCAGTTGTCAAGGAAACAAAATCCCGAGCACGATCGGTTTGCATCTCTTCGCCTCGAGTACAACGTCCAGTCAAACCGAAGAGTTGAAGTCGCTCGCTGCAGTCAGTCAAGGCTGGCCACTTTCTCTCCCCCGTCCACTCACCCCAGGGTTGCTGCTCCGGTTACAGCACCGGGAGATGACGTCACATATTTTTATAACCTTTGCATGGGCACGATTAGACCGCCCGACGTAATTTTAAAATAAATTTGTTGGTTTTGTGATAGAATAGTAGATTCAAGCGAATTGGATGGAGAGTCGAGAAGATGGAAGGGCGAACGTTATATGCCGAAATTCATTTATTTTTACCGAATTCTGAATATTTTATTAGGTATTTTGTTACATTTTTGCAAAGACTAGTGTTGGTAAGTATATATGTTACGTGTAAATTTTGATAATGTACGCATTAACTTTACTAGTAAAGTGTATACTTTTACTCATAGTTAGTGCGTGGATATACTATAATAGTTAATGTATACATTATCGAAATTTAACATTTTTAGATTTTATATAAACTATAAAATCTAAAAATAGATGTCGAAAGCAAATAATAATTTAGATAGTTCTGTTTTTTTTTTAATTTATAAAGCCATGTAGACTTGACAATAGAAAATATGCAGTTTTTAATTAATGACATTATTTTCACTGTAGTAAAGGCGCGCTCTGTAATAATTTTGTTACAAATTTAAGCCATTTATTTACCTTATCTTACCTACGTCCCGATGTAGTGTTGAATAAATAATAATCGCTAATGTAGATTTTATAGTTTTGACATTCCACTGTCAGTTGATGTGTATCTTCTCATTCACGAGTTATCATATTATTATTCATACTAGCTGTAACCCGTCAAAATGACGGTTCTTTTACATACCGGTTCCTAAAGAATAAGTATTAACTTATTTATAGCCGATATCCATGAAATAGTAATAACGACTTTTATCAAAATATTTAACATTTTTTTATATTTTCCCTGCCGGCAGTTAAATGTACTATTCTAAATCCTGGCGATTGGGCGGAACATGAAATGGTTCGCGTCTTTGCTAAGTCCTATGTGTACAGTATTTTTGACGGGTAATGCAGGTTCGGCGATAGCAACATCGCTATCGTCGCCGACTTCGGGTTTGCTGGCCCGCGGTTCAACCCCCATCTCCGAGCGTTTAATTTCGTACTTTATTATTTTACGGACGTTTTACGGGGACAGACAGACAGGCGGACGGACGGATAGACAACGAATTTATTATTTTTGATAACGGATTTTATCATCCTATTCTCTGTCTAATTTAATATTTCTTAAAGATGGATAATTAATGCTCATAATTTGTTTAACATATCAAACAAAAAGGTTTTGATTTAAACTTGGACGAAACTAAAATGTATATTTTTTCGATAAGCTCGATTAATATATTATGGCTTGCAAAATGCAATAACCTAAGGTCATCTACGAAAGATCATCTCGACAACTTTTTGTAATAACCTAATTGATACACTCCGTATGCATTTATGATTCCTATTTCGCAAATTTGTGGAGATTGGAATCGTAATGTCTTCAATATCGATTAAACTAATTATTATTCGACTAGGAATTTGCAACACTCGTGATATTTATTTATTTAAAATATTTTTCCTTTGAATAATTCGATACGCCTTGGCTTAAAGAAGTAGGTATTGAGTGAGACGCTTAAAACAGGCACTTTGGGAACACGGCAAAGAATTAGCCAAGTTTGGGAATTCGAGGCTAAGATTGTTAGCAAAGACTACCTATTTATTATCTGACGAAATGCCCGGCAGTTTCGTAACCGCGGTAAATATATTAAAGCGCTAATGGAGAACCACGTCGCCCAGCCATAAAGGTATAATACATTAGGTACACATTTAATGGATTTATCCACAATCAATATTTAAAAGCGATGTTTGCTCTTCACTGATATCTAAAAGTTTTTCCCGCAGCAACACAAAAAATCGTTTTGCGCAATCTGCGGCAGGAATTTTTGATTTGCGAAAATTTTCGAAGCGATTATTATCCAAGTTTGGGAAAATTTGAAATAATGATAGGCAGTAAACTAAATATTATTTGTTCTGAAGCGTAGATAGGCGTGGCTAATAAAAAACGGTTTAAACCACAGTATATACAATTATACAGAGTTGAACCCCTTCTTCAGGCGAGGAGACCATGTATATATTTTATTGTGCAGTTATTTATATATTTCTTTTTATATAAGTATTTATTCTTGCATAATTAAATCCCTTAGTGAACAAAACGTATTTCCTTACTACTGCAATAGACTTTGCTTTTTTTAAATTTCGTACCAAACTGAATCTTTTCAAGTAAAAACATCATTTTGTAACAAAGCACGACTTATTCAGTAAGAAATTATATTTTAAGAGTATTTGATTTGACTTTTTTTAAGCAAGTGAAACGTAGTAGAACCAAAACGCAAATCGATCATGTATTTTGATAGTATGTGGTTTATGTTTATGTTAATTTATATAGCGCCGTTTTTGCGTAAGAGACGCTTCAAGGGGCTGGTTTAATTCAATTTATTTATATGTTCCCCGCAATCATTCTTCATTTTTTATTGTGACGCATTTCACGATGTGTTATTGTGATACTCGAATTACTTATCTGCATCGTGAAATTGCAATAAAAAAAATATAATCAGCAGGTGAACCTGTGTTTTACTGTTATTTTTTTTATTACTAATGTAATTTCAACAACACGTTTCTTCGCAACAGTCGTTTTCCCATGACATCATTAATTTAATTTATTGCAGTCGTGTACTGGGCTTTTGAATTAAGAGGTCCAAAACTACTTACGTCTCGCACTAATTGTACAAGCACTAATCAACCTTCTCCAAAGATGTAAGTTCGTAATAAGATGTATGGCGCGCAAGAGACTCTTTTGAAAATATTTATTTTTATTCATTTTTTTGATTATTTAATATCACACGTAGCTTATACATTTTGTTCTAGTTATATCAAAACTATCAATAATACATATTTTTCTCGCTGTTCCTCTTCAAAAAGAGACTAACTCTTGTGCGAAAAATTTTGGTTTGACATTAAAAAGGTAGAACAAGCTCGTATATCTTAAGAAAATGATGCATGAAATACTAGAACGTTGGGAAGGTTCTTTTAACTGACGCGATAACAGGCTCATACAAACTAATACTAGTTCCCATGCCATCCACTCAGGGCCGGTTGTTTCAAGTTGGATTAAAGTATAAGTCCGTTTAAAGCTTAGATTTTTGCATTCTCCACCAATCAAACGACCCGTTTCCGTGAAAATCTATGCATTAAACGAACTTTTATTTTAATCCAACTTGAAACAACCGGGCCTGAGAGTGAGTTGTTACAGGAATCATCCATTTGCACGGGGCCAAAGAGTTTGGTGAAATATCTACTACCGGCCACCTAACAACCAAGAGGTGATTGCCATATTTGATATAGAGTCGACATAGATTAGTGTGATTGTCCTATCTCCCTTCCTGCCCTCTAAACTCACATTTTTCTTCTTTCCTCTCACTCTCTGGAACTTCCTTGTTCACCTTCATTTCTCTTTCCATCACCTCGCATGTTACGTTTAGTTTTCTTTCAACTGTTTAAGTGAAATGGTATTTTAGCAATATGTTGTAAGGAATTTATAAAAGCTCCTTGTTTTAAACACATTTACTGTTGTAACGTTATTACAACTGTTTAAGTGAAATGGTATTTTAGCAATATGTTGTAAGGAATTTATAAAAGCTCCTTATTTTAAACACATTTACTGTTGTAACGTTATTGAGCCAGTTACTAATTACAATATACATGGATTGACCTAAAAATAAATGTATAATACTTGAGTCCGTTTCAAATTCCAAGGCTCGCTTCTCTGTTGTTGTGAGATTATTTTGTATCAAATAACATACAAATAAATAGAATAAGGAAAAAGCCTACGACGAATACGTATATATCTTTCCAGATAGCTTAATCCATCATCCCCATATATTCAGCGCCGTACCATTTTCATATTTACAAACAACTTTTTTTACTCCCTCAAATGCACAAGGGCTTTCTTTCCATGTTGAAGATTATTGCAAATTATTATTTCTTTTAAGTGAAATTTTAATTTTGACTTTGAATGCAAATATATTAATTAGCTCAAATACTTAAACGTAATAGGATTAGAGCTGTGAAAATTTTGGATACATTGGCAAATTAATATTTAATTGCTACCACCGTGGAGTCATTTAATTCGTGGTAATAATTATATGGCCAGACTATTGGCATTGTCTTCCATAACATTTTAATACGACTGTAATCCATGGAACGTTGGTGTATGGGCTCTTAGCGAAGAAGTATACGGCAACTTTTATTTGAGATGTGGATCTACTGAAGAATGATGAATGGGTAGAATTATGAATAAAGAGTATGGATCTGTATGGAAGTATGTATGGAACAGAAGAGTATGGATGGAAAGTAGAGTTATGGATTGAATGAAACATCCAGAGAAGTGTCAGATGATGCATTCCATAATGCAAGGAAATATTGCTGGATATCGGGGCTCTTGAAGGAGAACATCATGGCTTAAGAACCCTTGGCAATAATTTGGCCAGTCAACTGTATAGCTGCGGCAAACAAATCAATGATACAAACAAACAATCAACGTCCGTTGAAGAGATATGGCACAAAAATAAGGGAAATACCATCGTAATACACCTTCCATCAGAATGCATAATTCTTATGTACAATGTCCGTCACTAATGCTATCAAGACGCTACGCTAGATGGCGCTGTTTTCGCAGTCGTAATTCGCTACCGAAACGACTCTAACGAAACTAACGCTACCAGATGGCGCTGTCTACACGCTTACACAAACATATTACGACTTATAATTTTATTTAAAGATTTAAGGTTTATATTACGATCGTTAGACATATTTAGGTATTGAAACAACAGATATTTTATTCGAACTATATACTTAGATGTCTTGAGATTCGATTCTCGACGTTTTGCTGAAGTAAATCTCAATACATCCATAGAGCCGTATAAAATAACCGTTGCTTTAATACCTAAATAATTTTATTTGTGGTGAAAGTTAAATTTTAATTTTGTGAAAAACTGAAGCAAATTAAGTAGAATTTCAGCGATTAAAGGCATTCATAGGTCATTTGGCTTAACAGAAACGATGAGTTCATTTACAATGCAGTAAAAATAATTTGTTTACATTTTAGATTGATTTCGCATTGTTTATTGTTGTGACTAATTAATTAATGAATAATTAATATTAAGTTGAAATTCAAACATTAAACTCTGTCATTTTTGACCGGTTACCTAGTATACAAATACGCATTTTGTTAGTTTCAATTTCAAGTATGAATTTTAACATATTTTAATCAGTTTTAAGAAATTATTTTCTTACGTACCTACATGCGTTCAAATTACATATAGACTTCATACAATCGTGCCGTGTTCTCGCATGGATAGGCAGAGTGTGAAACTTTCACATTGACGAACGCGCGTTAGTTCGTCATCTTGCCTCCTTCAGAATTTATTCAGTTTCGCTGTGATGTTTTTCCATGTCTTTCCGACTCCTTATACCATCTACGTTAGCCTTTTTACCTATCTGACTCCCGTTTCATGGGCTCTCTACCTTACCTTATTGAATTATGTGATTTTGATTATTTTTTTTTTACATATGAGCTACTTCTATCAAAATTTATATTTTTCGCGGCAAGGTCTCGTAATATTGTAAAAATTTAGAAAACGGAAATCATATTATTCGAGAAAATCCCGCATCGAGGTCGCTCGGGACCAGAGTCGACCTCTGTAAATGATCCAACAAATTTGTGATTGATTTTGGTTTTTGGTAATTGAGTTTGACCTTCGCGGTGTCTGCTCATGTCATAACCCAAATATTTGTTTTTGATCGGCTCTTTCTGAATGTCTAGTCAATGTATTACCAATGCGTTAATTGAAGAACCGGGCCCGGTGCGTGTATTTTCATATGTATTATATTATACAGGGTGTCTCGTAGCTACTAGAAAAAACTACGCGCAGCCTTCTTCAGCAGCGTCTCAGAAAATTGAAAAGATACAACTTAAAAGACAAGTGTTTTATTTCCATATGTGTGACTAAACAAGTTCTTAAACGGTCGACTCTTGTACTTTAAAAGAAAGAAATTAGTTGGAATGCGATGAAACACAAAAAAATCCATCGGTTAGAAACAATGTTATTTTTAGTTTAATTTTAGTGATCGAATGTGTTTTTATTCGAGAATTTTTTTACAATCGTGAGAAACATTTTAAAATTATGGCATTTTACGATGTTCATGACATTCGTTGATAATGAATTCCATATCACGAGTGTACATAAAAGCGTAATAAAATTATTTATTACATTTATAAAAGGTAACAAAAACTATATTGGTAAGTGACCGTTACCAAGATTATGATTTTGTGAAATCCACTGCGTTGTCGAACCAAACTAACAGGGAACTAGAAGTAAAGTTTGATTGAAGAGAAGGAACTGGATCGCGACATCATACCAGAATTTTAACATTCCTACTAAACACTTTTTTCAGCATCTAAAGTCTAACTAATTTAAACGTTATTTCATAACCGAACAAATACTGTGTTGTGATTTGTGATATTCTTAATTATGTACATATTTAAGGTCGTCTGTCTAGCTTCTGTACTCGAGTGGTTAAGACGCTCACCCTTAGTAACAGAGGTCACAAGTTCAATTTCCATAGCAACTATCTGAGTTAATCTTGTATTCATAAGATAAAGCACTTTGGTTTTGGTTGACGATTGACTAAAAAAGTCTCACATTCCCGTCTTGGTTAAAAACAAAAATTCTATTCATTTTACATGCAAAGCTACATTTTGTAGACTTAAGTTTCTTACGTACTTTTTTCTATTAATTGTTAAACATATATTACATTACAAAAAAAAACAACAAACAAAAAAAAAAACGTTTCAAAAATATTATTAATGGAGTTAAAATGTATTTTTGCTGGCTCATACATATTTTGTCATAGATTAAACTTAATAGAGTAGCTTGTTCGTGTAGTGGTTAAAATTTTCCCCTAGTGATCCAGTAGTCGATGGTTTGAGCCCCATTCCAGAATACCAGCAAGTTAGTCTTTTTTCATAGCAGAATAGTTTGGCTTTATGTTTGAAAATAGTAAGAATATTAATTAGTATACACGTACCTATTCCGTGTTCGCATCGCTATTAAGAAAAATTAAAACTGATTTGTTTAATATCACAGTTTTTGATGCCGAAAAGGCAACCGCCTGCCACAAATGAAAAATCTGTCTAATTACGATTTTGACGTAATGCGCTATATTTACGAAAATAAAATATTGTATATGAATTTTGATTAAATAAAATAAATACATTTATCTTGCACTTACTTATTCGGCTATAAATACATTTAATATAATTTTGTATATTTTAACAATAAATAAATGTCATTGCAGAAACACTTATCAACGCAACTACACCTTAGTTGCGTCTAATTTATATAATTTCAATAACATCAATTTATTTATTTATTTATTCAAAGCGCAATTGTAAGCAATGTTCCGGATATGATTTATTTTTCCAAAGATTACTTTTCTGTCTCAAAACAGATTATGTAATCTAGTGCGACAGGCATACCGCATTAATGAATTATTTAATATGATTGTTTAGACAATGTATAAATAAATAAATTAATCGTCTTATCAGTATGTTATTATTACGGTACTATATATTTGTAATAATTGCAACAAGATTTATAGCATGAATGATTATATTATGCACTGGCTTATTTGATATGAATATTTAACATAATTATTTAGGTGGTTCGTATATTATGACTTGACGGACATGCAGAAAATTTAAAATATAGAAATCTTTTGAATATTCTGATGTGTTTTATACCAACTATTGTTTAATTTTTTTTAAAACCACGCTTATATTTAATTTAAATGCACACTGAAAAAGTTTTTAAAAAATTCGGGCAAAAAAAATTTGCCTCACTCTTTAACTAAAAGGTGCTTACGATATTGATATAGATTACAGAATTCTGTTGTTGATAAACAAAAAGGTTTTGGCCGAAAATTTATTTGTTACTTTTTAGTACATTTAGTTAGGTTAGTTAGGTTAGGTTAGGTTAGGTTAGGTAGTTGGTCTGTAGGGCGGTTGACTTTCGGAAAGTTGGCCCAAACCCAATAATGGAATGTATTCTGTAGTCAGGTTTCCATATTCATCCAAATATAAGTCAATTTGCATTTGAATTTTATTTTGAATGTTCTTAGGTTTTCACGGCCACTCAGAATCTTCACGTTTGTGTTTACTGGGGTATTATGCCGTGTTGTTACGACCTTTCGGGCCGACGTTTCGGATCCCATTGCAGGGTCCATCATCAGGGCTGATGTGTCAACACATCAGTCAACACATGCCCTGATGATGGACCCTGCAATGGGATCCGAAACGTCGGCCCGAAAGGTCGTAACAACACGGCATAATACCCCAGTATACACAAACGTGAAGAATTTTATTTTATTATTATTGATTGATCAGGCCGTTACTTTGTGGTATAACATGATTATTTTAATTTACGCTGAATACTGGTCTCAAAAATATACTAGTGATAAAATTTAACTCGACGTGTATGCATTACAAAATTCAATTTATTTTAAATTTATTTTATTTTGTCGACTCTTAAGTATATACGTAAAAGCCCCACGTTCTATTGTAGTACCAAAATACGTTTACTGATTTCCAATTACACTTATTAGGCCCGGTTGTTTCAAATTCGATCAAAGTAAGCGTAGAGTTTAAACTGAAATTTTACGTTCTCCACCAATCAGACGATCCGTTTTCGTAAAAATCTATGCTTTTATCGACCGCTTACTTTGATCGCACTTGAAACAACCGGGCCTTAATCGTGTGCGAGAGAGAAATTTGTATTAATTTGTCGCATGTGCTTTATTGGTGATCCAGCGGTAATTGTTTCGAGCCCCATTCCAGGATACTATCAATTTAGTCATATTTTCATAGCATAAGTATTAAGCTTAGTTTAAAATTAGAAAGAATATTGATATGACACATATTCCGTGTCCGCAAATCTGTTTTATTTTTTTTAATTATATAGAGTTGCTTCTGCATATATTCACATAAATATTCTTACTATCTTCAAACCATACGCTTGTGCTATGAAAATACGACTAACTTGCTAGCCTCTCGAGTTAATTAACGTTAATTAACCAATTGATGATTTTGCGAAAACTGTTTATTTAATGGTTTTGTTCATATCATGACGACGTCAGACGTGCTGATCCGATGTCAGCCTCCCTGTTCCCTGTAGCACTTTACGACATTCGGGATTCCCTGAATAAAGTCACAAATGACGAAGCATTGCATTCATACTACTGGAAAAATGAAAACCCAACGCAAGAGTACTCTGAATTAGTTTCAATAACGGAATACTGAGTACAAAACACATAAAAAAAAATACATTGTTATTTAAAACTCAGCCAACTGTACCAATTACAAGTGTCTTCGGTCTGCTCTAGCAACATGCACATACTTACATATTTTAGTGTATCAGTGCAGTAGTGATCATGTACGAATATGTAAATAAAGAATTGGTTTTATGTGTTCTAGGGGTTCAGGGCATAGAAATGAATGTTGCGTGGGAGTGATAGTGTTTAAATGATGATAGTGTATCTGCAAGGAAAATAGCATCAATGGTAGGCAGCACATTACACATTATATGTACGACACATTTTTTGATGGAAGAAAAATGACCGACATTATTAGGATGCTGACTAATTCTAAAGAACTCCATGTTTCTTGTACGGGATTCAACATGCACCTTTATGTCAGATAAAGAAAGATTATTAACATTCACAATTAAGAAACTTTTGACCTTCCTTTGCACCAGCCAATAATAACGTCTCATCACTTTGGATCCTCAATGAATTCGCGGAAAGTAATTTCGATATCAGCCTTGTGTCGAGGGAAGGGTGAAGAGCGTTCATTGCTCGACAATCGAGAACCAAATTCTAGAGTTCAAAGACATAAATCAATCGCCCCTCTCTCCGGCGGCGGGTCATCGTCGCCAATCAATCAGCTCGAATATTATCAAACAAAATCGCGGAGGATAGTCGAAATCCTTGGTTCAGTTCATCAGCACGTCCCCGGGTGGACGCCGCGACGTGTTTTCATAGTGTCAATTGAAATGAACTCGCCATTCAATTTAACTCCAACCTTAACTGACATGTTATCAAGATCGCGGATGTCAAGTTCACGCGCTGTTTGAGAGGCTGAGTTTACTGCACCAACGGGAATCTTTACCTCGGAAGAATGCGCAGAATCGGGATATATTTATGTACATACTTAAGTGTTAAGTTATAATGTTCTCAATATAAGTAGTTAATCTTTTCTTATTTATTTATTTATTCACTTCTTGTATACATATTATTACAATTGTGGGTTAATTGTCAGTTCTAAATTTGTTCCAACCACCCACACGAATTAGTTATACAATTGAAATAGATTTCCGGAATACAGTATTACAATATTCTTACAAATAACGAAGCTCCGTGATAACGAAACCAGTAGGATGTGGTTGGGGACAAGGAAGGGTTAAATTAGCTTTTGGAAAAAGTAAAATTGCTGTAATCTGCTTTTGAAGATAGTTATGGTGTGTGATGATATGATGTCTGTGCGTAGTAGATTCCACAGCCTAGTCCACTGCACTTGGAATGAGGAACTAAATCTAGTATTATGAATGGGGATGATAGTGAAGTGCTTTCAGCTGAACTAAGTGGAGAACCATAATTAGATAGTAATTTAAATTTAGATTTATTCATCATCTCATTGTAAATGGTTTTGTTTCATATCTTTGCGCTTTTTTAAAAAAATATTTAGAATGCGTTAGATCTGCTGTAAGTATTTTACATGTTTCCATTGCCAACTTAAAAAAAACAAGTCGCGACATCGCATGAAGTAGTGAGAAGTACAGATTGTTTTAATATATATGCAGGTAATATAGAATATGTAGGCATAGAAATATTATATACATAACATATTATCTACTGATCACGTATAAAAATAATCTATTTAATATTTATACACGTTTACTAATTTATAATATACATATGAGGGTCCGTGAACTGCAGCGACCTAGACAGCTGCCCGCAGGGCCTAGCAGCAAGCAATCGGCGATATCGCCGATTACTTAACTGCTAGTATTTTATAAATACGTATTGATAATTCTATATATGATCTGCATGTCTCAATGTCGATAAATAAAATGATAACGTTCGGTTCCTGTGTTTTGTGCTATTAGATTTATTTAAGTCAAACGATTTCGAATGTCATCACGTAAATTCGACGAATACGTACACGTAAGTATATCTATATCAGTGGCGTGCAGCGCATACAAGCAAAAAAGCTGTGCATTAGTAAAGATTCTGAGAAACAAATATTAATTAAATAATCCTTATCTTAAAAAAAGTTGATTTAAAATTCTAGCCGTAATTCGTCCTACGGCTAGAAGTTTTATTTTTGACGTTTCCATTTAACGTGACGTATCTGTTTTTTTTTATTTAAAATTCTAGCCGTAATTCGTCCTACGGCTAGAAGTTTTATTTCCGACTTTTCTGCGCTTAACTTCATGTCAGTTCTTCATTTATTTCGCCAACCGATTTGTTCCACAGATATAGTTAAGTCGAGAAATAAACGTGTATTTTTAATGCTGCAAGTTTTGTGTAGTAGCGTCCTTCTTCGAAAGGTCCTAAGCCAGGCGCACGTCATGCAGAAATGTTATTTTTTACAAATTCCACCCAAAACTTTCGGTGTAAATTTTGTCTTTTCTGTGGTAAATGTAAATACGAATACGACAAATATCATCTGTCATCTGTCATATAATGATATCATTAAATGTTTGATTTATTTTTGTGAAAAGAAACGTGTGTCTGAAATTAGTATTGTTCCCGATTTAATTATATATAAATCGTCTTCGAAATATATTGGAATTTTTCGCTGTATTAGCTGTACCTATATAAAATATTTATTTATTTAGGAAATATTGTTTACAATATTTCTTTTATAGTGCAGTTATTTTTGTGGATTGAAGATACTCAAAATAGTTCATTATATATAGTTTTAAAAAATCTAAAAATGTATATACCCTTATAGGTATATGCGTATATATATATATTTATATATATATATCGATATATAATATATAGGTATATAGTCGGTCACAGCATAACCTAAGTTTATACCCACTGCACGCCACTGATCTATATCTATACAAATTGCGCATTTAAAAGTTATATGAAATATTCATTCAGAGAGCTGCTTAATTTTGTTCTACCTGGTTTGATGAAATGACCACTAATTCCTAATACTTCTTACTCCACACGTTTTTAAAAATACTCGCATCTACCTGCTTCTTTTTCAATCTATATTATGAACTATTCTAGTATTCTGGAAAGAAAAATCATCAACAATCTTTCAAACGAATGAGTCTTATTTTTATAGAAGCACCTGATGTCAACAAAATTTACAAGAATAGAAATGGTCCATGATAATAAATTTGATATTTAATCCTTGACACAATTTACTACACAATATAAATCCACTTTGAAACATAAGCACTCAATTTTATTGTACATCGTGGGACTTAGATTTTATGGGGTTTGTATGTAGGTTACATACATAGTAATAAAATCATACGAATGTTGACAAAAGTAAAATAATATTCATATACAGGGTGTCTCGTAGCTAGAAACAAAAACTTCGGGAAGTCTTCTTTATTCAATTTTGAATAGAAAATTTTTTTTACACTTCGGTTGATAGGTATAGCTGTAAGAAATATTAAAAAAAAAAAGCAAAATTTGATACGTAACTATTGACATTTCACTCAAAGTGTAAATAATATTTTCTATTTAAAATTGAATGAAGAAGACTCCTCTAAAGATTTTGCTACTAGCTACGAGACATACTGTATATATTATATATAAGAAAAAAACACTAAATTAATACATTACATGTACGTTATTTTTTCACTGCTATAGTTTCAAGAGGAGCAATCCCTCCCATCATCAGATGTAATTAATTACAAACTAGTGACTTGTATCACAGTATACCCAGAACGGTAGTTTATCTCCGGCCTGTCGGCGAATTATTAACCTACTCTTGCGTTGATGCTAGGGTTGTCACTTTATTTTTACTCCCTTTCTTTTAACTCGTTGCGTCTGAGATTCCGACGCATAAGGTAGACACTAAACCCGAATAAAATTCAATTTCTTTTAATTGTTCAATAATTGATGTGCCGAATTTAATCTTTATGTGGTCCTTTTCGAACTCTGCGAAAGACCTGCTCCATCCTCTCTATATTGGCAACAAAGTCATGAGTAAATTTCGATCTGTCTAGTTTCTGCACTTAAATTGCAAGAACGCTGATTAACATCAACGTAGACTTTTAAAAACTCAGTCTTTTTAGTAAAGCACCATAAACATAAAAAAAGGCATTTTTTTCAGGGAGCGCATTTTTTTTCTAAAGTGGCGGCTGCGAGCGCGAATGGCACCGAAGGCACAGCCCTTACTACCGCCGCCTTGTGCCCCCATATTCTATGTCAATGTGTGCGTCACAGTGCGTGCGTACACGGCGCCGAGCACGCACGCACACTTTCTAATGGGTAGCGGCCAGTTTGTATGAAGACGTATAACTGTTCTTAGTATACTGTGCTTGTATGCAATGCAGTGTTTAATAATATAAATATTTCTTTTTTATAATATTTTCCGTAATCGCTTTTCTATTTTGTCCCAAAGTTAACATTCTCTTTTAACTTGTCTTACAAATATAATTTCCTTATTATTAGTCTGTCCGTGCCGCAGAATAAAATAAAATCAGCATATTCGGCCGTATTCAAAAATAGCCATATTGGGATCTTAAGATTGTTATCCCAACACTTAATAGACGAAAATAAAAAAAAAAAATAAACGAGATGTTGGTGTAGGTATACATTGGTGTTCGGTGTTCGTCGTACTCAAATAAGGAGATTTTTATATTTTCACATATCTCTCTCAAATTAAATATCTTTATTTGCGATGTCCGATGTCTGCAATGCCTTTAGAAAAGAGATTTCTCCGGTGCCTCCTTATCCAGGTCTGGTCTGACAGAGCTTCAAACGGAATACCGAAGTACATCTTTCGCAAACGTAAC
This sequence comes from Agrypnia vestita, assembly GCA_016648135.1. Classification (NCBI taxonomy): domain Eukaryota; kingdom Metazoa; phylum Arthropoda; class Insecta; order Trichoptera; family Phryganeidae; genus Agrypnia; species Agrypnia vestita. The sequence continues at coordinate 117,739 of JADDOH010002281.1, forward strand.
TTCATAATTCTCATATTTCGACTTAAATTACATAAAATAAGTACTGATGCTGTATTTAAAGCTTATAGAAAAAAGATTATTTCATATGCACTTATTGATTTCTTCTCCCACAGCGTTCCGATGTAAAATTATGGCAAAATTGTCATTGTCGCGTTGGACTCGTATATATATTTTGACGTTTGGCGGATAACCGTCGCGTCTCGCATCGCATTGTCGAGTCGTCTCCCTCTCTCTCAAGTAGAAACTGAAAGAAACAAGCACCGATGTTCGTTTATTATTTTTTCTATTATAACAATCTTATGATCCCAATATTGCTATTTTCAGAATACGGCCGATTGACAGATGGCATAAAACAAAAAAGATCTGCTTTCGATTCAATCAGCTGAAAGTGAGCCTCGTATCATAGTATGCAAATTATTTTTCTTTTATATTTTTGTTGATTTTTAAAATCGATTAATTTATCATTACTGACAGGTTATTTCTAGTTATAATTTTGTGTCGGAAGAAAAATACAAACATTCGTCCCTTTCCCAATTTATTTAATTCCATCAAAGTAAAATAAAACAGCACTCCTTCGTTTTTAACCTTGCATACATAATTGAGTGCACCGTTACATCAGCCTTGCGACATATTTTCAAGAAGTGAATTGAGTTGACTCACCGTGATTCTCAGCGTCCTGTTAATTTATGACACAGACGGCTTGAGGCTGCGTAGTTTGTATATCAACATTTTCATTAACTTTCCCTTCGAATCTTTATTTTTATTATTAATTAATTCGTGAGGAATGTTCTGGGTTACGGTTGTTGACTAATGTTTCACAGCACGATTGTGATATACAATCAGTGATATACCTAGTGGAGGCATTTTTTGTTTTAATAATAGGTACTACATCGGATTTTGTACATCAAATTAATATCCTCCAACGAACGAATAATATGTCGAGAATGCGAAAAAATATATATTGAACCGCAGCATTTTCGAAACATTACGAAGAAATTTATTGGTCTTTTTTGTTTAGAATTGGATTGGAAAAAACATTAAAATGATGCAAAAAAAAAACCGGTTCAAATTTCTGCGAGATTTTAATAATTTTATTGGTCTTACATTAAAGCGAATGAATTTTTAATATTAGATATACGTTACTTTAAAGATAGTCAAACGTTTTCCAGCGATAAGTTCGAAATATTTAAAATAATGCAAACTTTGAAATAGCTTAATATCTCCATAACTATTGATGTTAAGACATTGTTGCTTGAATTTTCAACTCATAATTTAGGTAGGAATGTATCTGTTAAGTATTGTGGACTAGTAACTGTTATACCTTGTATGTGGAAAGAAAAGAAAAATTAATGTCAATGGATAAGTTGTTTTTTTTTAACAGTTTGACTTTAACATTAAGAAATATATTATTAATATGACGGAAAAAAGGGATGAGGGGGTGTTGAAATTTAATATCGCCCTAATATTTTTATATGTATGACTGCACCACTGAATACTATCAAATCCTATCCTACCAGTAATACGCACAATTTAATAGCAGTAAATAAGTATTGTATTGTAGATTCCTATATTAAGTATTGTACGCTCTATAAGCGATATCAACAATCAGAGAAGTCTAATCATCTGATGATGAATGGTGATTTTATCGAAAATTCAAGATACGAATACGAATACAAATTAAAACTTTCGAGACTGTTCGAAAATTTTATATCGAGTATTCAAGGACAATATCAGCCGTCATCATCACTCAGCTAATAAAAAATATATTTAGAGATACAACATAGCGGCCATTTTCAAAGTGGCATCTTTCAATAGAAAAAATAAATGTCTCATTTAGTATAAGTCACCGTAGCTTAATCATTTAAAGCTTTCTTCTGCTAATCTCTTCCGCTACCGGATTCGAATCCCGGTAAAGACTTTATCTTTGAGTATATCTTTAATATTTTTGTAAATGATTCATCTACTAAAGTATGCAAATTATATTACATATATACAGGACATATCAGAGCTAGTCTAAAATGCTTTATAGGTAGATTGCGCCTAAATTGCGAGCCAAAAATGTTCAAGCACCAATGTCTTAATTCTTTTTTCAATACTTGTGACTTACCTATGTTATGTAAAACATTAGACTATCAATAAATTAACTGTATCAAATCTATAATAATAAAAAAATAATCGATATATGTATATTACTTTAATGATTAAGAATGTTCTTAGGTTTTCACGGCCACATTCAAGACAACACATCAGCCCTGATGATGGACCCTGAAATGGGATCCGAAACGTCGGCCCGAAAGGTCTTAACAACTCGGCATAATACCCCAGTAAACACAAACTTGAAGATACTTTAATGATAGTCGAACAGAAGATAAGTCACAAAAGTTGAAAAAGAAATGTAATATTTGAAGTCGCTTATCTAAATAAGTATTTGTATTAGGACATTGTTGCTTACAAGCGCTCTTACACACATATTAATTTTTATTTTTCAACTACCCAATTCAAATTAATTTTTGTCTAACCCGCTGATGCATAAAAATTTAGTAGGTAGTCACTATTTTGGCCATGACCAGTATACAAAATTAAGTTTCACGCCTCACAATATACCTCCTTTCACACGGTTCGGCCAATAACGGAAAATACACATCCGCTATAAATCGCATTGTGTTTTACTTCGTTAGAAACTCAAATCTGACATCGTCAGATGATTTGGACTCGCTCACGAGACCACGTGCCACGTGAATTGACAACGGTGTCACGGAGAATCTTCCCGATAGAGATTTCACTTTCGGTACCTATCTGTTTGAACGTCGAGAAGACATTGACAAGACAAGACAAGACGTACGAAGGCATTTTTTATGAGAACCCGCATAGGACATCCCTTTTATGATAGAGACCTTTGCGGGGTGGGCGTCGTGTGAGGAAACAATGAAGCCTAAAAGTCGTCAACCGTTTAAAGCGGAGGTCGCGAACTTTTCAAATTTACCCCTGCGTTAACCGCTACGCCTACGATGTTTATCTTTACATTTACCACATTAAAATTCACATTTTAGAAATTACAGATTAGTCTGTCCCAGAAAACATATTTATCCAATAGTAACAGACAGGTTATTCCTTCTTATAAAATGTTCCCGCGGGAAGTAATCCAGAAAGTAAAGAAATTTTCTTATTATTTTTTAACGGCCTTATGGGACTCGAAGATTGCAGCTGCAGTTCCAAAAGAGCGCCCCTTGGCATCACCTTCAATCCACTCTGCTGAACACATACATGATCTTGTAGGTCTATCTTGACATTATTTGCTCATCTCCGCCTTGATCTTTCCTTACAGTTTCATCATTATAATTTTCAAAACACATTATACCTTAACATATTATATGTCTTTACATTAAAGCATTTATTAGTAAATATGTTCACGAGCTTTAAAATCCCATTGTACTCATCCACTACCAGCCCATTTAACCAATTCTTCATCATCTCCAAAACGTTTTCCACCCAGGAACTTTATAAGCTTAAGATAATGGTAAAATCTACTCGAAGCAAGGTCCAGACTATAGTTGATGATCTAAAATCTTCCACCCAAAACTGGCAAATAATGTTTGGTTTTCAGCAGCAGCAGCAATTTGTTCGATATTTTTCGATTGCTTCGATACTATTGTTCGATACTACTTTCTAACATTCCTATCATTCATTACGGTATCCCATACACCTGCTTTAATTGACGATAAACATCAGAAGATCTCACTTTCTGAGCATTCCAGAATCGATTAACACTCCGTAGTTCGGAGATTCTATATTAGACTAGCTGTTCGTACCCGGCGTTGCACGGGTTAAAGATTAAGTTAAAAATAAATTTGTGGGGGGAAACAAAGTTTCGATTCGAACGGTATAAATTTGCATCGAAAATATATCAGGGGAGGCGAAGGGGAAAGAGAAAAAGAATAGGGGGTAAATGTCGCCTGTGTTACCCGCCGAGTCCTAAAGAATAAGTTTCCAAATTTTGAGTCCGATCTGTCGAACGGTATACATTTGCATCTAAAATATATCTGGGGGAGGGGAAGGGGTAAAGGAATAGGGAGGAATTCAATGTTTATTCAATGTTTACAAATCTTTATAATGTTTACAGCGTTTACAAAATTAAATAAGCTTTTTTCATTGTTGCTGAGGGTCTTGGCAGCAAGTAAACACTACATTAATTTGACGCCCTGCCTGCTACACTAGTAATTTACTGTTTTATAATAGACAGTGCTCTTCCAGTAGTATATGTTCAAGAATATTTATTATTTATATAAAATAGTTATTTTGTGAATCAATCTTAGAATGTCGCCTATGTTACCCGCCGAGTCCTAAAGAATATGTTTCCAATCGGTGGAACGGTACTGATTTTCATCGAAAATATATCAGGGGGAGGAGAAGGGGTAAAAGAATAGGGGGTGTCGCTTGTCGCTTATGTCACCCGCCGAGTCCTAAAGAATAAGTTTCCAAAATTTGAGTCCGATCGGTCGTACGGTATAAATTTGCATCGAAAATATGTCAGGGGGAGGGGAAGGGGTATAAGAATAGTGGGGAAATGTTACCTGCCGGGTCCTAAAGCATAAGTATGCAAAATTAGAATCGACTCGGACAAACGGTGTACATTTGTATAGAGAACAGACAGACATTGAGTTTTGTAGGTATAGATTATTCTTGAATGTATTTTAACGTTCATAAAAATATGTATTGAGGCGCGCGATTTTTGGAACTCGCAAAAAGGGGCTTTAAATTGGGGAAAGGGAATGACTTATGAAGCAATTATACGCGAACGATCTTTACTTAATGGATTACCTCGTGATTGCAGCATAACTGTAGTAACCACCATAAATTTTATATATTAAAAAATGATATATCTTTTTGACAGTCCACGGACAGGCGGCAGTTGCAACATGCGTTAAGCGGCCGGTTCGGGTTTGCTGGCCCGGGGTTCTGGCCTCATCTCCGGCATTTTAATTTGTCTTCTTAGCCGTTAATTCGAACAAAATTACGGACGTTACGGACAGACAACTAAATTATTATGTTTTATAAAACACTCGTGTACTCACGAAATGTTCTTGTTTTTGTACAAATTTCAAACAAAAATAGGATTGACGCAATAAGAAGCGCGTGACTGACTACAAATGATTTCAGCCAAAGAAAATATAGGTTATTCGTTGATCCCCAAGCATGCTATTTTTATAAGCGAGAAATAATCGTTTGTTGTCATTACGTAACCGCATGCCTCTGAGTCACAGGGGGGGTTACAATCACTCTCTAATAAATGTGGCCAGCTCCTCAGCGCATGTTTGTTTTTAGTTTGTTTGCTGTCAGGTCGATCATCCATAGATGACAGAAGCTTTGGACAATAGTTTTTACGGGTTACTAAATTTCTTAAAGAAAATATTTTTCTCCGAAAGTAGTTAAGTATCTTTTTTCCTCACTGTTATTTCAAATTATTAAAAAAATTTAGAAAAAAACATATTTTTCAGTCACACTCTTCTGTCCCGGCATAACATTCTTGCCTCGTTCACTTTTATGCACCTTCTCACGCGAGCTCGCCAAGAAGCAAAAGATATCCAAGAATATAAATGTAGCATGCGAGATGCGGGAAATAAATGCAAACGATAGTTGTATATTTCTTATCAAAATAACGTCTTTCGTGTGGATTCACAAAAGAAGTGGCAAGCTTAAATAAAAGTAAAATAAATATAAAAAACAGAATAGTAAATTGGAATGCGAAAAAAAAAACAAGAAAGAACGAAAAGCAATAGACTAAAAAAAATTTAAAATATGATAGAATAGATAAAATAAAATAATCACAAATAAAAATCTATAAAATAAGATAAAGTAAAATAATATAAAATAAAATATGTAAAAATAGTCGCGGTAAAAAGAACAGTCTAGAATACAAATTCGTAACAGATAAGAGTAATAAGCAAAGTGAAATAATTAAAATGACTGACCCTAACATTGATGTTGATATTCTTGCAGACACCTTATTTTCGTTCAAAAACTCACTCATACACAACATCCATTTTCTAAACGATGACATGAACCTATAGATCCATTAAATCAATCATTCATTAAATACTAATCGCACTACACTCAAACACAAAATATATAATATATATATATGTTCATGTAAAATATAATTAATTGCAAAAATACATGTTACTAGAGCGTGCCGAAGACACTTGTAATTGGGATAATGGGCATAGTCTTCAATATAATGTTTAATATCTGAGTATCATGTACCTATTATCCTGTTAGTGTCTCTAATAAAAAAAAAAATATATATATATATATATATATATATATAAAATATGTGAGAATGAAGTGAATATGGCCGTTTTACAGCTTATATCCTACAACACGATACATATTGGTACACAATATAATATATAGCAATAAGGGGTATAGGTATATAGTAGGGATGGGCGTTGAATGGACGGACTAGTTGAAATCAACCGTTGACGTTGCTTCGACGCGTCGACGGTTTACGTTTATCGCATGGACTAGTTGAATTCGTCGACGGAGGACGGCGGACGCCGTGGACGGTGGACGATTCGAGCAAATAGTGCAAAGCAACGAACGAGAGCAAGACAAAACGTCTCCGTTTATTTCTCTCTCATCTCTCGCTGTCGACTTGTAGACGCCATAGACGGGTAATTTCATTTCAACTCTAAAGTACACGACCATAGAGTGCAGATCTGTGTACACGAACTATGACAGAGACTTGAAATTTGAGTGCATGCGTAGGGTGAGATAGACTTAATAAGCTATTATCTATTATTTTTTACTTGATTTATGCGATGTGCACGTGCGACATTTCGGTGAATTCCCAATTTTGCGCTGTATAAAATAAAACAATTCTGTTTAATTATTTTATTTCTTATTGAACTAATATTTTACTGCTTACACCCGATATTGTTTTGTATACCTACTTCTTTCTTTATTATATATAGAAAGAAGTATATAAAACAATATGTAAAAGCCTATAATGTGCGTAAACAAAATAATAATAAAATATTTCTTTTTACATATAAGCACAAGTAGCGGTTTTACTTTCCCCGAAACTGTATTCCTTCGAACTTCTTTAAATTTTAAAAATTAACGTAATAAAAATAGCCATCGGTTGAGCCGTCGAGCAGCGTCGCGTCGAACAGTAGACACTTGACCATCGTCCCGATGTTTAGATAGAACGTCCGCGTAACGAAGTTGACGCGTCAACTAGTTGATCGTCTCGTCGATGGACAGACGTGGACGGTCTCGTTTCGTCGACGGTAAATACGTCGACGACCCATCACTAGTATCTTATCTTAGTATCACTGGTATCTTCATATCAGCTTGCAATTGAGTTAGTGTGGGTACAGTGCGTAATACGCGCATTGTTTCGTTGTGTACGTTGTACGCCCCTCTCGTATCCATAAACTTGACACAACGAAACAATACGCGTGTTACGTACTGTACCCATACTAACTCAGTTGCGAGCTTATATGAAAAGACCTATAATACACGTTAAAAATATACGAAGTAAAAAAATGTATATTATATATATAAAAAATAAAACAAGGATTTGAGTTGTTAATGATTCGTAAGAGCATGTATGGGTCGCTAATGAAGTGTCCTCTCTGCCGCAGCTGCCGCCGGCATGGTGTCGCGGGTGTTCCGGCAGCACGGCGCGCTGTGCGCCTCGCACCCCTGGGAGGTGATCGTGGGCACGCTCACGGCGGCCGCGTGCGCGCTGGCCGTGGAGCGCGAGCCGCCCGCGCGCGCGCCCGCCCCGGTCCCGTGCGGCGGCTGGGCGGACCGCTGCGGCGGGCTGGAGGCCGAGTACCACGCGGCGGACGCCGTGGTCATGACCTTCGTGCGCTGCCTGGCCATCCTCTACACCTACTACCAGTTCAGGAACCTCAGCAAGCTGGGCTCCAAGAACATTCTCGGTGAGCTTTACTTCTCTTCCTCGCTTCTCACAACTGTCACTGTCTTCTCGTCATTTCCGGTGACGTCACAATACAGCTATGTAATTTTCTCGAGCCCAAGTGTTTTTGTGGTGCTTTTTATAAGACGTTTTGTAATTGTGTTTCATTTCATGTTGAAGCGTTAAAAAATAAATGAAAAATTATTTATTTATTTATACGTGCCCTGAATTGTATTTTTATATCGTATGAAACACAAAGTGTACAAATAGCTTAGCTATTTAAGTACATAAGAAGAAAATTACAATAATAACATTATAAAAATAATAAATAATTTAAGTATGTAAGCAAACTATAAGGTAGAAAATAAATAGATTTATTTTTTATATGTGTAGAGTGTACAAGCATTAAATATGTTAACAGAGCTATATTGATTACCTAGGCGATGCATTCTATGTATAGGTGAATTCATAATACAGTTAGTGCTCTGGGTAACTCCATGCATAACAGCTCGCCCATTCGTGAGCTCTTTTACATGCGATCTATTTAGCAAATTGCAATCACTACTGTATAGCCATATGGAGCAGCTCATATCCTGCATTCATAGCTATCTTATATTAACAAATAAATAAATTAGATCTGTCGTCTATTCTATGACATGTGCAGTGAGGTTATTAGATTAATAAAATAAAATATTTTAATATTTTATTTTATTTCTCGTCAGTACTGACAGCTGACAGATTATTTCTAATAAATGTAGATTATCAACCATTTTCTCATGTTACAGAAATACCTTTCTCTAAAAATTTTCCAATAAATATTTATTTTTTCTTTTGTGCGAATCTACCTATACGTGCGAATCTTTGCTCTATTTATATTTTACTCTACAAGATAGGTACCTACCTATAGTTTCAGAAATATCAGTCTTGTCTTCATCAACATTCTATATTTAAATACATGTACGCAGTGCAACTTAGCAATTACCACTTTTGATTAGATATACAGCCCAATATATCTGGATGTACATATGTCATATGTTTATTGGTATTTTTCCAAATATTATATACCTGCATAGGTATATAAATAAGTGAATATCTTGACTGTTCGAAGAATATTTTTTCTTCTTCTGTATGAAGGCTTGAACTTTGTGGTGACATTATTATTAAAATAAAACACAAATTACTTTGTTTTCACCACTATATTAGATTAAAAAATCTACATGTTTCGAGAACAATGTTCTCTTCATCAGGATTATTGTGTACTAATTTGTGTTTTATTTTTATGAATATCTTGTTTTAAACCCAGCCAAAAGATTGTTTCCATATTTTTTCGTTGCAAAATATTAATAGCTACAGCCGCCAACAGATGTTACCTGGAATCCCGATCATGTATTTATTCCTCTCCATTCTAAGAAAATGATTCCATTGGGAACATAAGCATTTCTCTGAATTTATTGTATTTAGACAACTACAGTGTATTCATCGATTATTTAACGTTTTTAGATAAACTACTATTCCTGCTTCCTACATAGGTACATATTTTATATTGAAAAATTTAAAAAAAATAGATCCGTGCCAATATTCTTAGTGTTTTTAAACTAATTTAATAGCTTGTCTTACGAAGATACATTACGTAAAAGATGTAGAAATATGTTAAACTTACTACAATTTTAATATTGTAAAATTATGCCGTATTCATGATAAAATATTTTCTACATTATAAACTTTTCTGCACCTCAATTACTTACAAATAATTGCCCAATTCAACAGACACTTTTTCTTGTGGTTTTAAGACATCACCGAATTTTTTTACTGAAATCAAAATAATCTCAGGACCATTATTTGGATTTTGTTGTTCTTTGTTAATTTATTGAAAAAGAAATAAAATGTTGTGTTGACATAACGTTAGTGCAAGCTCATCAAACAACATTTCGGGATAGATTATTCAAATAAACTGACACTATAATTGATTTTATAGTATAAGTTAATATCTGTAGTGCAATGTTGGTTACAGACAATTATGGGAAACATTTAAATTCACTTTTTATTAACTTTGTCATACATCAAATATTCCCATTGGCGCATTTGAGGTGTTGACCCATTAAATAACATACAAGTATACTTACATCTTTTCATTTTTCAATCGTCTTTCTTAAATAAAAAGAACTAGACGTACGTAGTGTTTCATTTTTTTTTATATAATAGAGATGCGAACACGGAATTCGTGACACATCAATATTATTACTATTTTCAAATTAAGCTAAACGCTTGTGCTATGAAAATAGAACTAACTTGCTTGTCTGGAGTGAGATTCGAACCTGCGACCTTTGGATCACGAGGCGAGAGTCCTAACCACAAGACCAACAAGCTATTTATTTGAAACACTCAAATTAAGTTTTTAATAACTTTGTCATGCAACAAATATTTCCATTGGCATGTGTATGCGTTTTATTTTTTAAACCGTATCATGTAAATTATAAATCTTAATGTGCTCTTTTTTCAACCAGGAAGAGAAAAATAATTCTCCCTAAATCTGTTTGATATTTTTCGTTGAATTAGTGATGAATTTCTCCTGAATACTAAATCTATACTGTCAAACTTTGCATATTTTCTCCATATAATCGCTAAATGTTCATTACTAGCTCGGTTTTGAAAACTGCGTTCAGATGTTTTTTTTTCGGTTCAGACGGTTTTTAAATCATTATCCATATCCGTAACTCGTAAAACTTTATAATTCAAATACAGATTTGAAAAAAGGGTAACTGTTGACTGTCAGTAATCGGAATTCGTCACTGATCAAACGTCACTGATTCATACGGCGCACATCGCAATATCTTTTGTACAAGATCTCATTATTCAATTTTTCAATTCAATTCATTTATTTATTATGTACATTACAAACTTAAATTTAATGTATACATATTATGAAGGTATATCTATACATATGTATATTTAAATAAGAATATGTAATCAATTAATAACATATATAATCTGGTCAAAGGTGTAGGAGAATCCTGCTTCGGAAAACCCCTTCAGACACATGGAATATATCAATATCCAAAACGATTTTGTTCAGCATAACTGTAGCTCTTCCAACAGGCATAACCATCGGCAGGTTGGTCCTGTATATTGGAATGTGAAACAATCTATGCTGACGATGTCCAAGGTATCTAAGGTAATCATATATAATATTAGGTCCTTACATATGAAATTGGCGTTTAGTATGGGAGGAACATAAAGCCGATTTTTTTTTATTATAATATATTTATTAATTCAAAGTATGTACCATTGCTATCTATGCACTTTTGCCATCTCATAGGTAGTTCATCGATCCCTTTACTAAAAAAAGCATTCGGACGGGAATCAATAAAATCTTTGAAGGCGGTTTGTACTGCCCCATCGGAGTTGAATTTTTTCCTTTGCAAGAAGTTATCCAAATTTCGAAAAAAATGGTAATCTGTTGGGGCAAGGTCCGGAGAGTACGGTGGATGTCTTAGACATTCCAATTGAAGCTCCTCTAATTTGGTAGCCGTCTGTTGTGCAGTGTGTGGTCTAGCGTTATCATGAAGCAGCAGTGGCCTAGATCGATTAACCAGCCTCGATTGTTTAGCAGCTAGCTTTTCCATCATGGTTTGCAGTTGCTGACAATAGACATCTGCCGTAATCGTCTGGCCAGATTTAAGAAAGCTGTAGTGAACGACACCAGCACTAGTCCACCAAACGCTCACAAGCAACTTTTTTGGAGTCAATTTTCGCTTGGGGCATGGTTTGGCTGGTTCGGCAGGGTTCAGCCATTGCGATGAGCGCTTCCGATTATCGTACAGGATCCACTTTTCATCACAGGTAATGATTCGATTTAAAATCCCTTCATTATTGTGCCGGTTGAGTAATGCAACGCAGCAGTCAACGCGCGTTTGTTGATTTGCTTCACTCAATTCGTGAGGTACCCACCTTTCAAGCTTTTTCACCTTACCAATTTGCTTCAAGTGGATTAAAACAATTTTATCACCAACACCGCAGCCTGCAGCTAACTCGGATGTGGTTTGCGATGGATCCGCTTCCACAATAGCCTTCAATTCTTCATTATAAATTATAAATTTGGATTTGGAATTCCTAACCAAAGAGAAGATATTTGAGATCAAATTTGCCAGTACGGCAAAACGCCAATTTAATATGTAAGGACCTAATATATTACAAGTAATATTAGGTCCTTACATATGAAATTGGCGTTTTGCCGTACTGACAAATTTGATCTCAAATATCTTCTCTTTGGTTAGGAATTCCAAATCCAAATTTATACAGCTATTTACTCATGTATTTTTGTTTTGAAAATTATAATTCATTTGTTTTTTCCTCAATTGTTTTTTTCTTTGCGTCACTCAGTTTACAAAATGAAAAACTTGATATATCGCGTTATTTACGAGTACGAGTTCCACCGTGGCACCAGTGCTGCAGAAACGGCTCGAAGGATTAATGATGTGTATGGCGACGGTGCCGCAAAAGAAAACACAGTGCGTTTTTGGTTCCAACGTTTTCGTTCTGGAAATTTCGACCTGCAGAACAAGCCCCGTGGACGGCCGGAGACCAAAGTTGATAATGAAGAATTGAAGGCTATTGTGGAAGGCGGATCCATCGCAAACCACATCCGAGTTAGCTGCAGGCTGCGGTGTTAGTGATAAAACTGTTTTAATCCACTTGAAGCAAATTGGTAAGGTGAAAAAGCTTGAAAGGTGGGTACCTCACGAATTGAGTGAAGCAAATCAACAAACGCGCGTTGACTGCTGCGTTGCATTACTCAACCGGCACAATAATGAAGGGATTTTAAATCGAATCATTACCTGTGATGAAAAGTGGATCCTGTACGATAATCGGAAGCGCTCATCGCAATGGCTGAACCCTGCCGAACCAGCCAAACCATGCCCCAAGCGAAAATTGACTCCAAAAAAATTACTTGTGAGCGTTTGGTGGACTAGTGCTGGTGTCGTTCACTACAGCTTTCTTAAATCTGGCCAGACGATTACGGCAGATGTCTATTGTCAGCAACTGCAAACCATGATGGAAAAGCTAGCTGCTAAACAACCGAGGCTGGTTAATCGCTCTAGGCCACTGCTGCTTCATGATAACGCTAGACCACACACTGCACAACAGACGGCTACCAAATTAGAGGAGCTTCAATTGGAATGTCTAAGACATCCACCGTACTCTCCGGACCTTGCCCCAACAGATTACCATTTTTTTCGAAATTTGGATAACTTCTTGCAAAGGAAAAAATTCAACTCCGATGGGGCAGTCCAAACCGCCTTCAAAGATTTTATTGATTCCCGTCCGAATGGTTTTTTTAGTAAAAGGATCGATGAACTACCTATGAGATGGCAAAAGTGCATAGATAGCAATGGTACATACTTTGATTAAATAAATATATTATAATAAAAAAAAATCGGCTTTATGTTCCTCCCATACTAAACGCCAATTTCATATGTAAGGACCTAATATATATTACAAGTAATATATATGATTCAAGAAAACAAGAAAATCACTGTCTGACATCATCGTCATCATCTTCATCCTTTTGTCTTAGAAGGGTCAGGGGCCCAAAGACTCGACAAGGTGCTTCCATACTCCCCTGTTTTGCGTTGCTTCCGCATGAGTCAACCAGTTCAGACATATTATGTTTTAATACACGTTTTTGTTGCTTCTCCCAGCTTAATCTGGGGCGACAAAACGGCGGTCTTCCTTACGGGGTTGCCAAGAGGATTCTTCTTGGTATTCGTTCCTCTGTCATTCTTAGCACATGTCCAAGCCACCTCATTTGTGATTTTTCTGTGTGTAAGAGTACGGGCTCCATGCCGATTATGTGCCTTATGTCAGCACTTCTCACTCAGTCCATCAGTATGACTCCCGCTACCCTCTTAAACTCATCTCGGCAGCCTTGATCCTTGCTCTCACTCTCTCCGTCAAATCCAAAATTTCTATATCCAATGTTAACGTTTGAACAGAGATCTCTGCAGGAGAACTTTTGAAACACTTTTCTCATTTTTGAAAAACTTTTCTCATTACAAAGTAAAATTACCTTTCCTGCGTTGAGAAAGTTTTCTGATGAAGATACAGTGGTATCGAAACCGGTAGACGTAGAGTTATTAGTTAAGTGGGTAATACAGAGTCGTTTAATTAATTAAAATTAATAATTTTGTCCAACCACAAACTTAAAGCTATAAACATCAAAAATATAAATACTTATTCTTTAGGGACTGGCATGTAAAAGTACCCTCATTTTTGACAGGTTACAGCCAGTTATTCTATAATTGACAGTGATTTTATACTTGTCTGCTATCGCGTGTAATTTATTAAAGCCGTAATTTGAAAAAAAATGCATATTTTTTCTCATTATCTCCTGCTCACTTTAGAGATTAAGCTACAGTGCGTAGCGTGTTCACGTTCACCATAACCCAAATCAACATTGGTGTCAAGATTCACAAGTTACACCTAATATTACAACAATGTGAAGAGCAATGACCCGTCCGACTAATTCTGCAATAATGTGGTGTTGCTTCATTATTACCGAACAATAGTTGAGCCTTGCGTATTGGTAAATTAAATAAGCAAATTTTAAGTTTAACCAAATGTGTACTTAACTTTTAAATATGATATGAATTCATATATTTAATGACAACTGTGGATAAAGAAAGATATGATGACCTGGTACAGTTTCCTCTTGTACGAAAAATCTGTCTGTGTATATTGCAAATATCTACTATAAAATATAATTAAGTTATCTCGTCGTAAATTCATTCGTCGTTCACATCCTGATTCACAAAAAGTGTGTTCACAATAAATAAAAAAGGTAAAATATATTTTTAAGGAAATATATTTTAACTTTTAATAAATAATTAAGAATATTTGTTCTTCAACAACAGCAATATTTATATTAATAAAAACGAAACACTTAGTATGAAACCATTATTTATTGAATTATCAACATGTTTCGGGGCCAACGGTCCCTTCATCGAAATACAACGTATAATAAAAATTAAAATTATAAAAATAGACATTAACACAAACAAAAAATAAAAATAGATATATGCTAAATAACTAAAACTAATGTTAAAATAATATATTTGCAAAAAGAACCTGGTTATTTATTATATTTAATTTGCTATTAAAACTTTTTCTAATTTCTCAAATTTCTAATTTATCTAACTATAATCGTATTGTATATAGTATGTTATTTGTATGTAAAATTTTCAAACCCTTATTTATGGTTTCTTTCCAAAAGATGATTAGAAAATTCAGCAAATTTCTTGCCATTTAAACATCTTAAGTGCTCCTTCATTCTAATATCAGAATTTCTACAAGTTTTACCTTTCTGAAACTTGTTGATAATTCAATAAATAGTGGTTTTATACTTATAAGTGTTTTATTTATATGTATAAGAATATTTTATCTGAATTATAGAATTATTAATCTTGAATAAATATTTATACATTTTTCTCAATTTTTGTTTCTCTTAAAAATAACATACTCAATAATTATTATTAATTTAATCTTTCATAGAAAACAAACATTCAGTACGTTAGTACTGATAGGAAAACATTAGACAGATTCAAGTGACATTATATTTTCTCGGGTTATTAAATGGTTATTACATTAACACAATATTTACGATAACATTTATATTTATTGTGAATAATAATCGATGATTTAATATAATAAATGATGATTCAAGCGTGTGGAATTTTTAGCTAAAGTATAATTTTACTTTTTTTGAAGAAAAAGGTTTTTTTTTCCTAAAATATGATTCACAAATTGTCGTATTTATGAGTCATAATTTCAATGTCCTTAATTTAACATTGAATTTTGAATACAGTTAATATTATGCATTTATTTTGCAAAATAAAATCAAGATATTTCTGTGCTTTTGTAGAATATAGTCTTGAAATAAAATTCATAGCTTTTTGATAAAATGCATGATATTTCTTTGCATTATCTTCTTATTTGTCGCTATGCTCATGACCGCGTCGTGTTTTTCCTGCTTACACAGAGTGAACTTACTTCCACTCTTCGCGATCCTGGGTCTTTTTTAGATGGACGAGTAGCGAGGCTCCGGTCATCTTTCGCTTTTGGTTTGTCCATTTTATTGGACCTCCCGCCTTTCATCATTGCTCATTCATTCCCAATGATCAACAATTACTCCAGGTTGTCTACTTCTCTTCTAGCAAATGCCAAAAGTATAGAAGTGATATTTTCCTGCGTGTTGTGGAAAGCAAAGTTCTTGATAAATAGTGGAATTCATTTGTATCACGGTCCCTCATTCGGTATTCCCAGAATCTACGCCAAAACTATGTCATGTTTCTTTCTTTCGTTTTCGGGGTCCAGGTTACTATGCATACAGAGTGTAAAAGAGCCAGTCTACAATACTTCACTGGTAGATAGATTCCTGCTTAAAATATATGAGCCTAAAATATTTTTAAAGCCTAATATCAACAGTTATCGTGTTAAGCAACTTCAAAGTTTGCATTTTTTTTCAGTATTTCTGACTTGTCTTCTGTAAAATATATCCAACTGTTACGAAAGTATAGGGTGGTTTTTTTTTGAGGTTAAGAGCTTTAAATGAAATAAAACGCATAAAATCGTAGTAATGACCATGGTATTGACTTTATTCGGAAGATTATTTTAGGTCATTAGTGTTTAAATATGATTTCGGACCATAATTTTCGAAATAAATTAGCGCAATCTGCAAAAGTTCCGCGTTCAAATGCTGAAATGGCAAAACAAACTGAGCAGGAATCAGCTATCAGCTGTCAAAATGGCTGGAAAAAGCGTTGTCAATTCAAAAACAAACCTCTAAAAAACACCCTATATTCAAACTAACTAACGGCACAAAATTGTCTTTCGTTACCACGATTTTTTTCCTGTAACTATTGCGGACTGGTCTGATACAAGTTGCAGGTATGTATTGAGACTTCCGTGATGTGCCGTCCACTGGATGTTTCCGTTAACGCGAGGACCGTTATTTCGCAATAATATTGGACCATTCTGAATTCCGCCCGTTTACTCAACGCGTTGCGTAATGGTCGCCATCAGCGTGTGCCGCTTACCTGAATACGCGGGTTGCGCCACCCATTCAGCGGTCAGGCGGCCACTTTTGATGAACGTTTTGTTTTGCGTATTAATCTTGGCGATATTCAGGAGCCCTGCGATGCGAGCTTGTTGCTGGACAACTTTCAAAATCTCGGCTCAATTACTGTCGATGTTTCCAAATTAAAAAAAAAAACTTCGCGAGCGTAACAATCTGTGGGATTTGGGTTATGCGAAATGTCGTATTAGCTAGATACCGTAGAACATTTATTATGCGTGTTTTAACCTACTTACAGTGGCGTAGACTACGACCCGATGACTACGAGATTATGAAAGCAGCCCAAAAAGTTGTAACAAAATACTAGTGGCGGTGTTTTAACCGGTGACACACTAACTGTTATTTGAGATTTGTACCTGATTGCGTTGATGATTAGCAAGTGATTTTTTGCAGTTCGACGGGCAACCATCGCTACTAGAGAACAATTATTTCTTAGTTTTCAATCATCAATACAATTAGATACAAATCCCAAATAACTGTACCAAAAAATAACCGTTAAAATAACGGTTTTACCACCACTACAAAATAGTATCGATATTACAGATTAACTTGAACCACAACTTTTGTTCTTTCGTAGTTGCTTAAAAAGTGGTGCAAAGAAACTATTAAAGATATTCACATTGAAATACTATGAATTTCTTTACAAAACTAAATATTTTTATTAATATATTTATTGCACTAGGTACTAAATATATACATAACAATTGTATCGTGCCCCATACAACTGATATATTAATAATAATTTATTAATGAAATTTAAAGATAAATGACACTTTTTATGTTGTGTAATATTACAGCGTATGTTTTAATGAAATGTAAAATGACTTAATGGTACCCTTGAAAAGTATTAACTAAGTATTGATTAACTTTTGAATATCCAACCGTTTTTATCCATTACTAAATCATGAACTATTGTGAATTTACGACTATGTATCTAATGACCAAATTTTATATTTGATATAGACAAAAATAAATATTGCATTATTCGTCCTTTTCATACATTAAATATAGTTAAAAGGCCCGGTATATTACTTGCCCGGAAGCCCTGCTGCGCCACTGTCTCAATTGGCGAATATTCTCACCAAACCGTGTCACAGTTTCTATTGTTTTGACAAACTAGTTCGCGTAACGTTACTGCACACAGAAGTGATAAAGGCAGGTATTCTGTCAACTGTGTTCCATCAAAGCGCGTATGAAAAGTTGCCGCGCACTATAGATACAATAGTTATCCGCTCATGATTCTGAAAAAATAAATGATTGTTAAAACACATCTCCGAATCATCTATGACACCACGAAAAAAGTAAATGATTTGTTGCCAAGAATTTTTGAATATCTTGGCCGCTGACCACAGTAATTGGTACTTACGTAATGGATCACAACTAGCACGTGGCATCCATGTGTTTAGGACTTTTTTTGGGAGGGTTCGGTACCTAATAAAGTATATTTTTAAATTTATTGGTAAACTGAAAACCACCTCCAAATTATTTAGTTAATTTTATACTCGGTTAAAACATTGATATGTATATTATTTTTATAACTTTTTAAAACAACAAAAATGTAGTAACGTTAGGATGGCCCGTGTCCACGGAGAATAATAAATAAAAAAGATAATTTCTAGAATGCGGATTTTGCGCATGTAGGAGTCTTTAGAGTCAACTTGCGAGGCGATATTGTGCCTCGTGCAACTGGTTGACTTTCAATATATTTCTTAATTGTGTTTGTAGTGATTTGCGATTTTTTATTTTGTTCCGAAAATTATTGATGATTTCTTTATCTTAAAAAGTGTATTTATAATCATGTTGTCTTCAAAATGTTCATAAATTATATAAACTTTTGTAAATAATTGTACTTAGGTATTTTTTATCTTGGGTAACGTTTATTTAATGTGCCGAGTTTTGCTGTTACCTAATAAATCGTACCTTGCGTATGTAGATCTTTTTCGTCTCTTTCTATCAATCTCAATCTGAACTCTCGAGTTGGTCTCCTGATCAAAATCTCTATATGTATTCATGGTATTGAAATTTATCTCCACTAAATCTCTGAGATTCACTCGTAGTGTTTTCTGTACCTGAATTATATCTGTGCATTGTCAATTTTCTGTGCCTGAAATACATATGTGTTGGTTTTACATACCTGAAATACATGTGTGAAATACATGTGTGCCAGTTTTCTGTACTGAAATACGTGTATCGTCGATTTATTAAACCGATTGATAGATGAATTTTATAAGAAATTTTATTTTATTACGAGAAGTGTTTAATGTTGCTTTATTTTTATTAAAACAACATAACATTTCGAAATATATTAGTCTCGATACATTATAATGTAGATTACGTATCAGCGGACGTAATCAGATTTGTTAATATAATTTCTTGTAGATTATTTCGCGGTGGGTCGGTATTGTTGTGGTAGTCGAAGCTTCGAATCACATTTCGGTGGCTCTCATCGCAGTAGGTGAAATAAAAAATTAAGCGATACGTTAGACTCTCAGTTGGCAGGAAAAAGGGAATCTGACAAATACCGCCAAAAAATTATATTTTTTGGTAAAAATGGGAAGCTTTGCATAATTTAAATTGGCCAGCCCATTTCCATCAAAAGTAAACACTAATTCTAAACACGCGCAAATAATTATTTGCGAAAACATCACAAATTATCGGGGCGTCTTCACAATTTTAATTTTTACGCATTACGTAGCCGAATTAAAAATTATCGGATATTTTCTATTAGCTGTCCGCTACTATAAGCTAGTTTTTAATGGCATATAAAGTAGTAAACACCTTCAAAAATAAAAAATCAAAACACGAAACAAGCCGAAACGATCGTCCTGTGTGTGGTAAAATAAATTTGAACTCAAAAAAATCGTGTTTTGATATTTTATTTTTGAATTTAAAATAATGGAGTTCTATTACATAAATAGCGTCAGTGTTAAAAAAATTAAAACATAGTAAACACCTTTTTATTCCATTTTTAAAACGTTTTAAAACTGTTGTACTATTAAACTCAAGGAAGTTATAAACAAGTAGTCCGTATTAGAACGAAAATGAATGATAGCATTATCGCAGTATTGAGTCGTTAGACAGTGGCGGTGCGATAAAATTCGGATTTTTTGATCCCGGATAATCGTGAGTCCGCTATAATTATAATCTAAATAAGTAAGTCCGCAATTTCCTGTAATTCACGGCTAAAAACGAAATTACACGGCTGGATAGAGACTCGAACCTCGAACGCGCGGACGGCAGCTAGGCGACTAGACGATCCAGCGACATTGACGGGCCACGGAGAAGCGTCAAAAATATACTATAAATGTAATGTATTTGTCTTCTTACGGTGCGGTGGATGGTTTCCAATAATACTCGGGATTATGTTACAGCTTTTATTAGAACGATTTTATACAATGTAAGATATTCTTTATGGCACGCAAACCGCATTACGCGGTGGCTCTGATCAGTCTGCCTTCACGCGGTTCCGGCCGACCTTACGTGCTCTTTCTCGCTCCTTCCCTAGTTCGCTCTCTTTCGCGCATTCCACAGACACTACAATTAAATTGTAAAGCTAAGATGCGAACCATTAATTTACGCCTCCCCGTGATTTTCATGGATTTACGGCTAGTATGAGTGATCCAATACCAACGCCGGGTTTTGGCTACTTAATACATACATTCTTATTATTTTTTATGACGGTCATTAAATTGTGGTTCTAAACTACAATAAATATTTCATCAGTCTTCTCTCAACCATGTCTACCTACGAGTGTGGAATCGGAATATACATGAACAATCAAATAAATTATTATTATTTATCATTTTCTAAACTGATCGCCTGCTATTGTTGATGAAGCTGGTGACTTTCACCATTCCGCGCATCGTCCGCGTCACAGAGCCGTTACGAGCGAAAAGAAGCCGCACACTGCTGGGCTGATTACAAAATCTTGCAGCCTGTACCTACGTCACACTACGTCACCTTGCGAGGCATTACCTGTCCTGCCGTTGCATTCCTGCGGCGTTTAAGCCTATGAGCGAATTAATAAGCTTACTAAGAGATTGCAGGTACACAGTTAATATAGTGGACAATAACGCCTATCAGCGCTGAAATTGACAATGTTTTGATTTTTATTTAACTTTATAATTCATTTATTTATGAATATAACATATAATATCATTACACTAACTTATATAGATTGTGTAGAATTCATTCGCTTTAAAACAATAAAATGATAAAAACCTTTTAAAAATTGAACCTTGTAAAAAATTGAAATTGAGATTGAATCATGTTTGTTTGAACATTATCGACCACGGCAGGAATCCACCTGTAATTTTTTTGTTACGTGTTTTTACGACCTTTCTGGTCGACGTTTCGGATCCCATTGCAGGGTCCATCATCAGGGCTGATGATCACCCACGATGATGGACCCTGCAACGTCGGCCAGAAAGGTCGTAAAACACGGCATAATACCCCAGAAGACACAAACTAGAAGGCATTTAAATTATCACTTTATTTAGACGTGTCCCAATAAATGATCGACCCATCTCCTCTTATCCAAATTTTTATAATTGATTTTACATTTTTCGGGTATTTAAATTTTGAAACATTTTCCAACATTGTATTGTATAGTTTAGGGCCTACGCATCTAAAATGTATTTGTTCAAAAGTGGTTCGCGTTCTTGGGACTTGAATCGAATCTTTGTTTCTGCGTGTAGGAATTGTATTTTGAGTTTCTTTGAACTGTGTTTGTATGTGTAAGATAGGACAGTTTTGGCTTAGATTTGTCTCACATCGAAAACGTCTAATTCATTATATATTTCATCTGTTCTTATAGTGACTGGTGTTGTTAAGATTATTTTTAAAATCAACGTCATTTCGCTCTGGTTTTTGTGTGTTTAATTCGGCCTCTTCGGAGACGGTAGAACCGAAGCGCCTCGACCAGAATGCCGATTTCAAATCGGTATCGGTCACGTGCCGCCGCGTCACTTTCCCTCGACATTTCCACTCGTCCGCCTTGCGCCGGGAAGTCGGCCCGACGCGCGCGCTTCTTTTTGTTGTCTGGGATTTCCATCAGCCGGCTGCTGGCGAACAGCGGCGATGATTGTGCCGCGTGCTCCAGTAAGTACTGCGCAATGTTTTTGGTACAACACGCCTCGCATTGTTTATTTGACCGGATACCGGGAACCCGAGACGTCGACCGAGTGGCGAGAAGTGCACTATGGAAACACCCAACATTTTGCTGCTGAAATAAGCATTTGTATTCAAACATCACTCACCAGCCTTCTGAATGTAGTTTTCTGGGATATTCTGCCGTGTATGTCTGACCTCTCTGGTTGACTTTTCGTACCCCATTCCATCCCATCAAGACATTACGTATCAGCCCTGATGATGGACCCTGCCACGACCGTGGAAACCTGAGAACATTTTTTTATCATTCACCAGATTTCATTATAAGTACATTAATATATTATACAATAAAATATTTTTGAGTATGTTTTTGTAAATTTTCAAGAATACATTTTCCGGATTTTTGTCTACAGAGGGATCATCATTAAAAAAAATTTTAGCTAAAAGAGTAAAAACATGATGAAAATAAAAATGTACTTACGTCAATGTTAAATGGTTTCAAACGTCAAACGGGTCAAACGTAAGACGGTTGCCAGTTACCAGCACAAAAAATATATATTTCGCCATTCTCTGTGAAAATAAAAACGCGGATTTTGATAAATATTTCTTGAAAGAATTTTAAAAACAATTCATTTTCGTGTTTACGATTCATTTGATGTTTCAAACGTCAAACGATCAGTTTGGTCTTATATCGATGTCTTTTATAATCTTTTTAAATGCACTCTAAAATGTTTTTTCTTTAACTGGTAACA
Source organism: Agrypnia vestita (assembly GCA_016648135.1). Taxonomy (NCBI): domain Eukaryota; kingdom Metazoa; phylum Arthropoda; class Insecta; order Trichoptera; family Phryganeidae; genus Agrypnia; species Agrypnia vestita. Next base: position 140,657 of record JADDOH010002281.1, read on the forward strand.
TTGAAATCCGGAGACGGTTGCAACATTTTTAGCGTAATTATAATATAATTAGAAAATGTCACATGATACATGTATCGAACATTTTTCTTTTCAGGCATATTGGGATTTCTTTATTAGAATTGTTTCAGTGTTTATATAACAGAATGGCTGAAATTGGATGATATCTTTCATTATGATTTTTTATCGTGTTTTGTCAATACAACAATACTTGTCAATATAATTTACTATGTATTTATATCTTGTTTCTAATTTAGTTAATTTTTCTTGTTTATTGTAAACTGTTTATATTAACTTTTTAAACGCAGAAAATACATAAAAATTTGAGGAGGTTTCTTTATTACAAGCTTATCCTAAGTGGCAGAATATCCTAGCCAGATTATATTCTTGTAAATAATTTCTAACCAAAAAATTTGTATGTTTTGAGAAATAAAACGTAATTAATCAACCACGTCGCGCAGTTTCCTCGCATCTTCTCATGCATGCTCTTTGGTTCTTGTAGCTTTTGATTGTTGTAGCTGAAGGACCGTTCTTCAACGTTTGGTTTATCTGATCATGCCAGGTCTTTCGCTGATGCCCGCTGTTCCTGTTGCCTTCAACACTCGTCTGATATATTTTCCTTATCATCTTCTCCTCGCTTATACGTTCCACATGACCAAACCATTTCAGCGATAATATCCTTTATTCTATTTACCAGCCAGAATTAAATACATTCCTGATTTTTGTTCACTCAATATGTATTAATATATTAATAATATGGTATAAATTGTGACACGAATATTACAAACTTCATTTCCATATATTTTGCAGAAATCCTAATTAAATACTTGCTTTTTTTAAAGTACTGTCTTCACGCCGCTGATAAGTATCTATGTTTGCCTATTTTATGTAAGTTATATATATATTTTTTAAATCGATTAAGTACAATTGAGGGGTTCAGAAGCAAAACTGCTATTGTCCAATTGACGAAATTGAGATAAACGTATTTGTAATTGGTTTTGTAGCCAGAGCGAAGATTTCAAAATTGAAATGCTTTTGATGAAATGCTTCCAAACTTATTTTCAAAAGTCAAATCTATTGTGAAACACTGTCGCTATTCCCAAATAATCATTTCCAAACACGTTACCCTCTATTTTCGTTGATTGGATAGTGCGATAGGCGGTTTTGTTTCTAAACCCTTCAATTAGTATGCTGCCGGTACTCGAAAAGGCATATATATTTCAATTTTTATACGTGGAAGTGTTATGGCTTTTCGACTATGTGAAAATCTCAGTCAAAAAATAACTTTGACATTTCCGGGTATGTACTCTATTAAATGTGTTCTCCGAGGTAACTAGTAGGCATGTCGTAATTGTATGATTACTTTTTAATCAGCTATTTTTATAAATTACCGATAACATATCAAAATTTTATAAAATACCGATAACATATCAAAATAATTTAAATTGGCTACTTTACAGGGTGTGTTGTAATAAGTAGCAAAAACTTCTGGACCGTGTTTTTTATTCAGATTTGAATAGAAAATATTCTTTAAAGTTTGAAATATCGACAATTACTAAATTATTGAAATTTTAAAATTATTTTTGTAACGTTTTTGACATTTTATTTGACTTGTATTAAAGCGAATGAATTTTTAATACCCCGCATAAGTTACTGTAGTGATAGTCCAACGTTTTACAGAAAATATGTCAGAAAAAAAAAGACAAACTTTTACGTCGCTTATCTCGTAAACTGTCAACATTTTATTATTAGTTACAAGACACCCTGTATAATAATTTAAATTCGACATGAACATATTGTCATGCGGTGTTTAATTAAAACTAACGTATATGTCATTATGTAATATAATCTTATAAAAAGTACAATAAGGCTAGATATGAAATGAAATTGATTATTTTTTTTTTTTTTGTATAGCTATCATGATAATATTATATTGTTTTTTTTTATTCTTATAATTAATAAAGGCATTTGCACTTTTTGTACTTTAATTAGTTACAGTGTACGAGATAATTAACATGATTCACGTCACGACATTCGACGCGGTTGTTTTGTTTGTAGACAAAGCTAAGAACACAATGCAAAGTTGAATAAGTGTACATCTTTTACATTAGTCCTTAATGACCGTAAGTAAGCATTATTTAAAAAAGATGTATTACGTAGTTTTATTGAATCGTCATAAAACTCATGCCAAGCACGATTTTAAATTTTATATCAATTTCCCTAAAAAAACGCATTAAATACAACAATACCGCCCGATGCATCAACTGACAACAATGTCAAAACTTTAAAATCTTATGAGGACTCAGATTAAATAAAATATTGTTATTTGTAAATTAAATTATTACAGTCATTAATCTTATTTTATTTATAAAATTTAAAATAGGTCATTCCACACTGAGAGAAAATAATGTATCATCATCGTGTAGAATATCCATTCTAATTTTAACAAGGTTAAAGAAATATATATTAAATTATTGATATAGGATTTTGTAATTTATAGCAACGCTTGTTTTATTGTCTGTTTTGTGTTTGGTTTTTTTTTATCTTTATTTTTTATTCGTATTTCTTTTTATTATAAGTGCATGCTGCAGACACTCTTAATTGTAGAGTTAACGTAGTATTTAATTTTGTTTGCATGTAATGCATGCAATGCCCGAATTCATATTCAATACTGATAAATGATTTATAGATTAAGGTACGCCTTAAAAGTGTTATTTTGTACTGATAATTACGCTTTTAAGACGTACCTTAACCTTTAAATCATTAAGTATTGTAGTGTCTTATCTGTCGTAACTGTCGTAACTGTCAAGTAATCATTAACTCTGAATTCCGGCCTATTATGTGTCCCTTTACTTTAATTAAAATAAAATAAAGTAAGACAAAATATAGAAGGGACGTATGCATATTCTATGCGAAATGTCAAGACTCCTGTCAAACGTCAAAATTAATGAATCGACAATGTTATATTGGTATTTCGAGAATAGTTAGGCATCTACGCTATCATCGATAATGATGCGCAATCGGGGCGACATCTGTAATTATATTTTGAAATTTTGCAATACAAGTATTAATTAACTTCGAAGTTTAGGCGAAGTTCGCAGCATTTCACAAAAAATGCTACATCATAGATAATGTTATAAGTAAGATGTACCTACGTAAAATTTGAACGAAATCTATTCAATAATTTTCGAGTTATTTTCTCTATCAGTCTGAAAAAGCGAGAGAATCGCAAAAAAAAAATGAAATTCGTTTAAGAATTCACCTACCGCGCTAGCTTCAAATTGCTATTAGATAACGTAATAAAAAAACACGTTTGCCAAGGTGGTGTAACCCTTTAACAAAACTTGATTTTAATTTTTTCAAAACTTCTACAAAGGCACGTTTTTGCCTGTCACTGCGAAGAATACTAGATCCAATGGCGGATAAAAATAAACTTTTTTTGAGCTTCTTTTGAGCTTCACACTGATAGGGGGTGGTTGGTGGTTTTACCTGTGATAAAAAATAAAAGATATGCGAGATGGTCATACAACCATTTATTTTTAAACTAGGTGATTTTAAATGGAATGATTCTGTGTAATTGTGATCTGATTCAGTACCAAAAACAGAGTAGGTATGTAGGTACCGGAAGTTCCATAAAAATTATCGCAATATAACCATTTTTGGGTCGAGAACTGAATATTCCTGGAATTCTAAATTTAAACAGTTTCGGTTCCAAACACACGTACAAAGTTAACTGTTGTTTCACCATCCCATATATTTCCTTGAGCTCAATATGTGGGTTCCCATGAACGCGGGTAATTTTCTGCAGAAAATGTGCCGAACTAGTATTGATCAGTCGAGCGTTATTTTTTCCCCACATTAGTCGGACACGGCGTGCGGCGGGCGTGCTCGATTCAAAATGTGACTATTGATAATCACGCAAATTGTTGCGGTCTCATACCTCAATTACAAATCTTTGAATTTGATCTTTCTTTAGAATTTGCTGTAATAATCAAATGAAATTTTTGTAATTTCATCTTCACGTCAATTTTTTTTTGTTGTGGAATATCATTTCGCAGTTTTTTAAATATTTTTTTTTTAAATTTATATCTAATTTCAAACGATCTAAACCAAATTTGTCATAGTGAATGTTAAAAGAACTTATTTTTAAAGAACACTAAACATAAGCGCCTCTCCATCTCCTCCTCCTGATAGAAATATGTATTATATTAAATATCATATCCAATTTTTGCTCAGTTAGGATTATTCCACCCGACTTTTTTCCGATTCCTTATAGCTATGATATTCTAAATGTGGAGACCTGTAATTGGCCATCTATATTGTATCAATGTTTTCCATGCTTTTTTTTTTGTGCTGTTGGTCGCCCATAAACATTAAATAAATAAATAAATAAATACTCTGATTACTCTACTGCGGCTAGACTGCCTAACCTACTACTACAAGTGCATCAGTTCTATAGATTTGACACTTTTACTAACTACCTTATTGTAATAAACATCGTAATTTTCAGATTTACATGAATTCGTAACTGTAAAAAGTCATTAGATAAAGATATAGACACACAACCCCACCCTACCTGGCATCTCATCCCTCTCCCTGCCTCGACCAAATTTTGTATACACCTTGTTGCCCCCTTTAAAGGCAACCCCACCACTAATGGTCAATATTATTAAACCTATTAGTAGATTGAAAATATCTGACTAAGAGAGGTCGGAGACGCATAGCGTAATATCCCAGAAAACTACAAATAACAGTCAACCAAGTCCAGATAGACCATTACCCGGCAATTCATTGTATTTTAAAATTATAAAATAAAATATTTGTTTAGTTAATTCTGTTTCAAAACAGGTTACCTCGCCAATTGTCTAATTCGAACTGTTTATTTATTTACGCCATAGCACTCGAATTAGATAAATAGAGTCCAGATGAACATGAAATTTTGGCAGCTTTCAAACAGATGTACAGTATCCAAATTTTGTATGATTTACATCAATTCCATTTATAACATCTTTGCGTGCGCTTTCTGTGTTTCCATTTTTACTCCCTTTCTTTTAACTCGTGGCGTCTGATTGCTTGCTTGTCTGACGAAAAAACTTTGGATCGATTTTTAACCCTTTTCCCGTGATCAAATCGAGCTGAAACTTTGCAAGCAGACTCGTGGAAGATTATTAAATTTTCGTTAAAAAAAAAATAATTGAAGTATAATTTTGGATTTTTCAAATTTTTAACGTTTTTTTCAAACAACTAAGTAAGTTGTATGAAAATACTCCGACGCATCTGGTAGACACGAAACCCGAAAATGAGAAAGGGAGTATTGTAAAAACTTGTTTTTTATGGGTTAGTTTTTAAAATATTAATTATGCGTAGACCGGGCTCTTGCAGTCAATACATCGAAGCATGAATTGTGCGTAAAGGTACATTTTGGAGCAAAAAATTTATCTCAGTATTATGATGTATTATAATCCTTATAATATGTGGGGTATAAAAGCTAAGATAGCAAAAAAATGTATTGAATGCAGTCACCGAGGATTATTATTTTAAAATGTACTGAATTCTAGATTTTATGTATCTACTCCTTCCAAAATCATGTTTCCTACATATAATATATTTATAGGCTATGTTTTCTATAAAATTTCGAATTCAGTACATTATAAATTAGTAATCCTAGGTGACTGCATTCATTTTTTTCGGATATTGCTGCCTTTGCTTTTGTACCCCACATATGATAATAATAGTGACAGGAAATTACGAGGAAAATATTTAATTTCAATACCTACTTCTTTTTTCAAAGTACTCACAGCTCGCCGATCTACGCCATGTGAATTTTCTTGACACGTATAAAATACATTGTTGTGTTCACACCATGTTACGTCACCTCGTGTAATTTAAGATGGCAGCAGTAGGAAAGTGATGGTTAACTAAGACTAAAAGAATGATGCAACGTAAAAACCTTTCAGGGCACATTACGCCAACACTTGTGTCGATGATACGCTCTATAATCCAACCAAACGTATCTCACAGATTCTGATCACAATTTCTGTTATTTATGCAGTTCATTTTAAAACATTTCAATTATCATTAAAAAAAACAATGTGTCCATTAATTAAATGCACATTAGTGAAGATTATGTAAAAATATACTAGTGTTATTTGAAGAGTTCATGACCTGGTGTATCGATATTGATTAGGGATGGGTCGTCCACGTCCGTCCATCGACGAGACGATCAACTAGTTGAATTCGTCAACTAGTTGACGCATCAACTTTATAGATAAAAAAATAAATCTATTATAATTTTGTTTACACCACTTTTTATTGATTTTTTACATGTTTCGGGAACAATGTTCCTTTTCTCAGATTGAGCCTTAAAATAAAGATGACAAATAATACAGATATATTTATTTATTAACAATGTCACCACAAAGTGAAAACCTGACTTTGAAAGATTTATTCTTCAATAGATTTCTAGATAACATCTCAAATGTAAAGTATTTTTAAATTATGTATTTATTTATAAATAATAAATAAATGTAAAGGTTTTTATCATTTTATTTAACTTGTATTGAAACGAATGAATTTTTCGTAATCGATTTGAGTTAGTGTAGTGATAGTCCAACGTTTTCCAAAAAATAAGTCAGATATATTGAAAAAATTCAAACTTTGATGTCGCATATCTCCATAACTATTGATATTAGGTCATGATAGCTTTCGACTCATAATCAAGGCAAGAATATAGTCCTGCGAGGTTATTAATGTTTTCCATATAACCCTGTACACATGTAATGATATGTACCTAATATATTTTTTATACACACATTACTGCTTTGTACTTATTTATATTTTTAATTTTTATACTCATATTTTAATGCTTATACCCAATACTTTCATGCTTATATATTGTTGTGTACACCTACTTCTTTCTTTATTATATATAGAAAGAAGTATATAAAACAATATGTAAAAGCCTATAATGTGCGTAAACAAATAAATAATAAAATATTTGTTTTTACATATAAGCACAAGTAGCGGTTTTACTTTCCCCGAAACTATATTCCTTCGAACTTCTTTAAATTTTAAAAATTAACGTAATAAAAATAGCCAACGATAGTCCGCGTAACGAAGTTGATGCGTCAACTAGTTGACGAATTCAACTAGTTGATCGTCTCGTCGATGGACGGTCGTGGACGACCCATCCCTAATATTGATAGATAATCTATATACTATTATATATAATTTTTTACTACTGCATAAATACCATATGAGAATAACTGCCACAGAACAGGTTTTTACCTAGTGTGGCAGTTATTAATATCTTGTATTAACTAATGTAAATGTAAATAAACAATAAATAAATAAAAATAAAAAATCTATCTAAAACTTGTTCGTTGTATCGCTATGTTAAGCTACCAAATTTCAAGTTGATTGATTAGTTTTTTTGTAAAAAAAATATTAATAAAGTCATGTTAGTGTGGTTTGAAAAGGCATTAACATTAAACAAAAGTATTTTTACACGCTTCAATTCAATATTTGACCCACTTAGGGCCGGTTGTTTCAAGTTGGATTAAAGTAAGCGTTCTCTTAAAGCATAGATTTTCGTTTTCGTTCGCATCCGTTTTCGTAAAAATCTATGCTTTGATCGACCGCTTACTTTGATCGAACTTGAAACAACCGGGCCTTACTAAACAACATTGCTCTGACATTTGGCAGAGAGAGGTTTTAACAGTATTCCGGATAACAATACAATAAAAAAAATTAACAAAATCAGTTCAATTATTCAAAAAAATATTTATTACATTATACCTACATGCAGGTGATGTCTGTCGTTTTGTATTATCTTAAATGGTAAGGTTGATTACAAGATTCAGTGTGTGACAAAGACTTAAAAGTAGAAAATAATATTGTATATTAAAATAAAATGAAAACACGCTTTCAAAAATGGAAGGAGAAAATTATTAGGTACAGTCACAGTACTAAGAGCATATGCGTATATCAATAAAATCAAAAGCGTGTGGCGTACTTAAATAATTTAATGTTTCTGATGAAGGAAACGGACGTTTACGAAACATGTAGTGAAACAAGTGCTCAAATATAAAATAGTGGAAAAAAACAAAGTTCATTGTTTTATTTCATAATTTGTTACTTAAATAAAGCCGAGCTATATACAATCTTACTTTTGAAGTATCATTTTTTCTTAGCTCGAACAAAAAAAAAGCGCCCCACACTTTTTAGTCTATTGATATTCGCATACGCTCTTCTTTCTACGGCTGTTAATAATTCTCATTTCTTTTATAAAAGCATGTTTTTTTTTATATAATATTTTAAAGCCAATGCCTACGGAAATTTTTGATGAGATGAAGAATGTGTCCTGTTTCAAAGTTTCCATTGGAGTTAGACTTTCATCGTATATAATATAAAAAAGGCTCATAAATTTGATTATAATGTTTTTGCAGTAAATATCAAAAATATTGTTGCTTTGCACATTTTAAATATATATTAAATAATAAATTAATCGTTGCAGAAAATTTAAATTTGCATTGCATCATATTATCATGAATTTCATACTGATATTACAGGGAATCGTCTTCAAAAGATTACGGAATATGTAGATGACCTGATCTTCAATAATGTCATAGCAATCTGACATGATTGAAGGTGAAATGGCTTACAGAAATAAATAAATATTCTTATTATAAACAATTGTGATAAGTAAATGTGATGAATAAGTTAAAGGGGTCACGTTTACTTTACCCTATAGCATAAAATTTCATTATAAATATTCATAACAAAGTAAAATAAAAATGGCATGTAGTTTATTGATCATTGCTGTGTAAAAAAACAACGAATATTTAACAAAGAATATTTTCTATAAAGAATTAATTTATATCATGAGAATTTTCTAAGAAGTCCTGTTAAAGAAATGGCGCCTCACGGCAACACCTAGGCACACAAGGTCGGCACGACGACTTCTTAAAATATTGATGAATTTGAACTTTTTTACACGATTATTGTAAAATGAGTTTCCGTTTAAGGCGTATCGAGCCATTTTTTTTAAAATACAAACCACTGAAGACAAAAAAAAAACAAGAAAAGGGTAGGTACCTTAAATACAAAAATTCAATACCTAGCTTAAATACTGTTTTTTTTTCATTTTTTTATAATTTATGTATGTTAAATTCTTTGCATCAATTGTTCTTTGTTAATTTTTTTATATATCAATGATAAAGAATCACAAGCAATTTATTTATTTTATTTATTGTATACCGTAAAAAATACCATGAACATCAATTTTTTACGTGTTACGTACGGTAGGTTTGACCGCTTAATCATAGTAAGTATAGTGACATAATAAATAAATAAATAAATGATAATAAGTATAATGACACACATGGAAATATACATATAATATGTAATTTAATATAATGCATATTAAGTAATATATATGCATTCCTTTTTTTACATATAGATATATACGCAATAATCTGTGGTTAATAATAGTACTATCCACTATAGAAATACCTCCATATCTAGCTTAATATTATCATAATGACATAATAATAAGTTTATTGTTCATTCGACTAAATTTTATCATGAATGTAGTATTTTTACCCTTTATAATGACCTCGTGCTCGCGACCAACCTGCCTCATTCGATGGCCACGTGTGTCATTAATTCATGGTTTGGGCGCGTTGTTCTCAGCGAGAAATTAATTCTCGTGACGTGTAAGGCATTATGTGTGTCAATGCATTAAAATGTTTCAGAGCTAGATAGCCCATGCTGATAGGTAATCAATAACCCGGTTAAACGAACCTCAATCGAGAATAATTATTATTTTATCAGAAGTTATGGACCAATGATTGAACTAGGGTGAAAAATTGTCTGTCCGAGTATTTCGTATTTGTAGAAGATGTACGGAGGTGATGTTTGTTGATGAAGTTTATTGATTTACACCGAAGTATATATAAACTAACAACGATGATTATAATTTATATTATAAATAATAAATGAGGTCGACACGATTATTTTTCAATCCGGTCTGGATCTGATTCTGATCATATTATGTAAACGTACAAAGTTATATCGTAATGACATTTCGTCCTCTGTTTCACCAAAATCTAAACAATACTGAAATATTGCGATATTTTTTATCTAAATATTATTTACAATTCATTCTATTGTTAAAACATTATTTATTCTTATTTTTTATTTATTTCAATGGTTACAAAACCCATTACACCGTAACTTGATATTGCACAAAATACCTTATAAAATAAAATGAGAAAGTAAGTATAAGATAATGAAGATAAAAGATGTAAAATACAGAGTAAATATAAAATAACAATAATGACAAAAGTAAGTATAAAATAACAGAAATAAAAAATATTTATTTCAGAGTAGATATACAATAACAAAAGTATTAAGAAGAAGCAATATAATATATTAAATAATATGAAAAAGTTAAAAAACGTGAATTAATTACCATTTATGAAATTATGAATTATTATTATATTGTATCATATTCAAATGTTCACAAAATATTCATACTTGTACTTTAATGTCACTCTAGGACCATGGAAAAAGAGCGATATCCTAAAATAACAATTTTAAAATACACGCGTGATATGGGAAATCTTAGCTATTTGATTGCGATCATGAAGAGTTTGAAAAGAAAGTTTGTAGTAACGACTTCTTTAATTAATTACTATTAATTAATCGTTCTTCCAATATTCATAATACACATTATTCTGAATCAGGTTTTCCAGACAATCAACTATTTAATTAATACACGTTTTCAACTGAAATTACGTACCTAATTCACTTTATTTGTATACAATATTCGTTAGATGGCGCAATACTCGTGAAAAATCAACAACTCATTCACTAAACTGCGCTGCGTGCCGCGCGCTCGTGGCTAGGGTTGCCACCTATTTTTTGTGCAAATTAAGAACATTGGTTATTAAAGGTAGAAAAAAAGTACATTGTGTCAAAACAAAGTATTTTACTTTTTTATTTTGCTTAAAAACATATTTTTCATTACTTTTAGCAACTTTTAACAAATAATTATCATTACTAAACAACTGCACAGCATGTTTGCAGTCTATATTATTTCAGTTAAAGTAAATAAGTCATTCATTTTTATCAGATTCAGAGACGCTTTGTTTCTTTCGTCTCGCCATTTGCTATTCATCACAGAGAAACTCTATAAAACCAATTAATCGTATTTTAACTGCACTCAATCCGCCATACACAAAACAAAAAATAATTTTTTACAAAGACATTGACTATGTTGACATTTGAGGTTAGGTTGCATTAAAAAACGAGCGTTTATGTGGCGACCGCCACAGGGTATATCGTCAATTATCGAACCTATTCGGCAACAATCGAACAAACGTCATCACCCCGGTACAGTTGCCGGCAAACTTCTTGAAATTTTTTGGCATAGTGGGGGACTGCGCAGAAGACTAAATTTGGGTCTCTTTGGTGGAATCGTACATGCGCAAACTTCCCCCCACTACGCCGTAAAATTTCAAGATGTTTGCCGGCTACTGTAACTCTCTCGTTCCGTTTTACGCAAAAATTTCTACGATCAACTTTTTTTGTATGTTATAAGTAAAATGAATCCCAGAGAAATCAAATCATGTGAAATAAATTATTTTCGCTTACTTTATTGTCCTCATAAAGTATAGAGTACAATTACCCGAAATAACGTACAATACTTTATAATAAAGTACGGGTGGCAACCCTAATCGTGGCCCAGCCGCGGCCAGAACATGAGCTGCGGGCCTACGAAATATGTTTGGATGTTTAGTTTCCCCGCTGCCTTGATTTTGACATTTTTAGTTGGAAGGGCGAGAATTGCCTCGGAGCCGAGCGAGCGGGCCGATGTTACGGCCGTTACGAATCTCGGGCGAAAGTTTGGTGACCGCATAACCCATCGATGTTTTTATTGGTCGGTTGTTAAATCATTGCCAACCCACGCAACAGGTGCTTAAACTTGATTGTAATACCTCCACGTCTCTTACCGGTCCTCGAAAATATAGCTATAGTAATTAACGATTCGTTACTTTAGTGAAAAAATATTGGGGGGAGGTTATGTGAACATGTTACACTCTTAACATCAAATTAATATATAATTGGTTATATGCCTTTTGATTCCAATACATCGAAAGAGGAGGGAATAAGACTGGTTCTTATATAAAAATATCATTTTGTTTCTCTATTTTTGGCTACGGCGACTCAAGTCTTAAATGAAAAAGCTAGTCAAATTTATTGCCACTCAAATAATTAAATTATTTATTAAATTATAAAGAAAAGAAAATCCAAAAATACTATTTCAGAAATTAAAAGGCGAATGTATTGTATTTCTAACAAATCACATAAATTGTTTTTAAATTTCCACAGACGACCAAAATAAATAGACATGAACTATCGTAAATTTCTTGTCCACAATTTGGTCAATCGTAGATACGCCTTGTTTATTGGAAAAATTAGTAGCTATGAGTAAATTGTAAATTTTGTAAAAATGTAAAGTTTGACACAAGAAGAGGGTCAAACTAAATACTCTTTAAAAGTACATGTCTTAGTAAATAAATCGCGCTTTGACGTTTTTACTTAAAAAAACTCAATCTTTTAAAAAATACTTCTGTTGCAAAAAATACGTCTTGTTAACTAGGGGATTTAATTATACAAGAATAAATACTATAATAACTGCTGTATAAATACGTCTTAGACTTGGATACATTCCTTCGCTATGACCCATCTCCTTAAGAGTTTAGTTCATCTCTGTATAATTTTGTACTCGGTGATAGTAACTCAATTAAAACAAAAGACATTTTTGTCTTAAAAAATATTACTCTCAGATGTATATTCACGACCGTTTAGAATATTATGTGTAGTATTTTCCGGGCAATTCTGCCGTGTTTATCCGAAATTTCTGGCCGATATTTGGGGTCCCATCGTAAGGAACATTATCAGGGTTGATTACGCGAATGAACAGTCCCGAGAGCTTCGCACTCTTCGAGAATTTATTTTACAAAATATTGTTTTAGAAATTATTTCAAACAAACTTAAACAATAAAGTAATACCGTTTACAAAATGATTACAATCTTGCGGTCGTCATTTTCTGTGGGCTGCAACACACGATTACCATTCTGATAGTAGAATGTAAATATGGAAAAACCCGATTTTTTTCTTTTATTTTTTCTAATTTCGTAGTCTGAAGTTACTTATCACATTTTCTAATCCGATCTCACAACGATAAATGGTTCGCCCGCTTCCTAACTGCAATATGGAATACGATGTCTTGAATTTACAACATCCGCACATTCGCATGTTTGTAATAATTGTTATATAGCATTATTACCATTTCAAGAGAAGATGCCTCGCTTCTACATCTTATTTTGCTTTTGGTCTCTGTACGAAATACACAAAACGCAATTGTATTATCCATGATATTTTATTATAGATAAACTACTATATAAAAATAATATAAAAAAGTACTATATTAAAAAAATATTAAACTAAACACACGGGGTGTTTTACAGCTAGTAGCAAAAACTTTACAAATGGATTCCTGCCTTGGTTACGAGTCAAAAATATTCAAGCAACCATGACTACTGCATGGAGACATACAATATCCAAGTTTGCATTTTTTAGAATATTTCTGACTTGTTTTTTTGCAAAAAAAGTCGAATAAAATGATAAAAACCTTGAAAAAAAAATTTAAATATTTTTTATAAGATTTTCATCATTTTATTTGAGTTGTATTAAATCGAACGAATTTTTATAATCGATATAAATTACTATAATGATAGTTCAACTTTTGGTAAAAAGTAAGTCAGAAATATTGAAAAAAATGCAAACTTTGATATTGCATATCTCCATGACTATTAATGGAAAAATTGAATTATGCCTGGATGTAAAAATATGACATACCTACAACGAATCACTTAGTTGACGTATGCTTTTAACATGATCGTGGGCACTTGAGTTGACATCGAATTTATGTAGTAACCTAATTTTAATCTGCGTATTATCATTGTTTCCACTGTCTGATAGATAGTTCAATCTGATATAGGTATATACAGTTTATAAGTATTATATTTCTCGATTCATACTGGTTTATCGCAAAACAAATGCGATAATATTGTATATATATCTTAGTGTCTGACATTACAATATACAATCCGTATTACAATGGTTGGGGTGCAACATAAAAAGTACTCTCAGGCTCTTAAAATCATGTAAAAAATTTCAGAAAAATAATAAAATTAAAAAACTAGAACCTATCCCACAAATTTACTAGTAAGAAAAATCAGTGTCCCTAATTAAGACATACTGTATAAAATCGCCGCATAACTACAAATAAAAATACTACAAATACCTTAATATAAACAATTTTGTGATTTTTAACAATCATAGTACATTTAAATGTATTGGCTGAATGACGACAGCTGCCATTGATTCAAATTATTAGATCGGGATTGAAAATTTTAATTTGTAATTTTCGATATTCACAAATTGCTAATCAAAAAAATAATACGGGACGATATTTATACTGAATGTTTCTGTATAATTTATACAGAATGTTTCTGTATAAATATCGGCATGAGGATATTGAGAGCGACAGTGCTCGTACGTTTTCTAATACTGGCTAGTTTGAAGTTCGTGGATTCAGTGGATTCATCTCAAACCACAGCATTAGCAACAGCCTTCAACGTAAGTAACAAAACGATATTAATTCATTTGCGTCAAATTGGGAAAATAAAGAAGCGAAGTGGGTACGAATTTATGAAGTATGAATTTACTGAAGGACAACTGCAAACTCGCGTCGAAGCTTGCCTTAATTTGTCGACTCCTCACACAAATGAGGAAATTCTGAATCGGATTGTTGATGAAAAATGGATCCTGTATCATAATCGGAAACATTCGTCGTCGAAACTTTGGATCCAGGGGAGGCAGCCAAACAGTGTCCCAAATGCAAATTAAGTCGAAATAAACTTCTTGTGACTGTACCTGTGCCGACATTATTCTGATCTGGCGCAGTAATTACTGCAGAGGTATACTGTCAAGAATTGGAAACGACGATAGATAAGCTCGCTCCCAAACACCCCTTCTTTTCAACAGTGCTCGTCCACACACTGCACAACAGACCGTCTTAAAATTACAAAAGCTTCGACTGGAAACTCTCCGTCACCCACTTTACTCGTCAGACCTTCCACCTATTTGAAGTTGTAGTAAAAATGTACATCATATAGTATTCCAACTATATTATTTCCATTTTTATCGGAATTTGGATAATTTTTTGCGTAGAAAATATTTCAACTCCGAAGAGGCGGTAAAAAACGCTTTTAAAGAATAGATCGATTTCCGTCCCCAGAATTTCTTTAGCAAAGACATCAATGAACTTCCATTAATAAGTGCATCCATAATAATGCCCAATATTTCGATTAATTAAATATGTTATATATTTTTCATGTTGAATTTTTCTATATAAAACAGCCATTTCATAGGTAACTTACTATATTACCGGTAGGATTACACGTGTTGAATTTGACACAATTCCACTACTTTTAACTAACTTGATAATTGTCTATTGGCGATCTGTAACTGTTGAGTCCCGTCAATAATTGTGGCGTGTTAATCGCGGCCAATAAAAATGAATGATTGCCGACGAGCGGTTACAGGCGATTGGTATGCGCGGAGAAAGTGAACTCGATGACCAAAAGGAGAATCTGTTTGGACGACGCCGACGGTCCAGTCACGACCGTCGCGGGAGAATAGCTAATGTGAACTAGACAAATAGAGAAGTAAACAAAAGTTAAGACATTATAATTCGATAATTATTATTATTTGTTTACATACTCCTAATCTTCGCTAATGAAGGCTAATAATGTTACGCCGATCCCATTAGTAATTTGATCAATTTTAATTTAAATGTTACCAAATGCATAATTAACTTTATTTTTAACCTTAATTTTCCTTCATAAGGGAGATAAGAGTAGATTTTTTTTAAACTTTAATCGTTGAATTGACAATAACAAAACCATATATTATACACAACATATTAAAAATATACTTTTTGAGTAGGTATGTTAAACTTTTCCTGTTTTGAACGTTAGCTAACCTCTTCAAGTATTCCGAATATGTAACCGTTACTAATTGAATTTTCGTTTAGAATTAATTCCAATGTATAAAATTAATTCCAAAATGAATGAGATGCAATTATTAAATTATTTCCCTCAAATGTAGAGTCTTCGATTGGCCAAAACTGTCATCATCATGGCTAGCAACCTCGAATCAAACAAATTATTTAAAGGAGGCCATTTTCAATGTGCAAACAATCCCAGGAATTTTGATGAATTTTGAAGGTTTTTTAAAATTACATTTCCCGTCCAATAATTCTATTTCAATTATTATAGGTTGCACAATAAATGCTATTTCAATTAATATAGGTTGCGGATTGAGTATATTTTTTTATTTTCGTTAATATTGGCACCACAATTTTATTAGTGGCATAGAATCATGTTTTCTGATCAAATATTTTATCATTTTATTTATTATCTTTTTGCATACATACTATGTTGGCAATTTCTTCTAACCAACCATACAATTTAGTGGAACATTTGAAATCGGTTTCCGGGATACAATATTACAATATTCTTACAAATAACAAAGCTCCATGAGACCAGTAGGAGACGTTTGGGGATAAGGAAAGCTTAAATTAGGTTTCGGAAAAGATAAAATCATTATTATTTTTGAACGAGTGTTTCATACTTTGTAACTACAATAATTTAAAATAAAGTAAGATCGTCAACTTTTACATTTCCATTGAATAATATTGTATAAAAATTAAATTTTGTTTTTGCCTTTTAACTTATCTAACTATAACGGTAACTTTTCTGTATTTAAAATATTGTTATTTTCCTCAACTATAAAAACTATCCGACAAAAAACTTGTTTGCTACGTTTCGAGTCTTTTTCGTCAGCGTCGTATAGGGTTTTCTTAAAACATTAGTGTGACTTCAAATTTATAGCATCACCGTCGTCAATCTATCGCTGGATAAAGGCTTTTCACCATGTCACTCCCATTTTCCGATCGTATAGTGTATCCACAGAGGCTTTGTAACTCCTCTAAATTATTTTTTTGTTCCATGGATATCACTTTAGTAGGTAGTTCCATGTCAGCCGATTGTCTGTGCATCTTGAAACTTTACCAACCCCTTCCCATTTACGCCTTTTAGCGGTGACAATGACACCCTTCGTCTTAACTAATTATTTACTTCTGAAATATATTTCCAAAAGTTTCTGACTAATCCGGTCTCACGATCATATCACGAACAGCATATTACAAATTTTACTTATAAATAACAAATAAATAAACCTTGGATTAGGCTATGGATTAGATAAACACCCTATGCGTGGATTTATGGACATTGGTACGCTGAGATATCATTTATTATATTTCCATTAATTTTAATGTCGATTTATTGTATCAGGTAAGAATATTGTGTATATTCTTAATGGATTGTTGATTACATACAAATGTTTTTATGTACACGGTCTTTTGCGTGCATACTACATGTTTTTTTTAGATAAACAAAACATTTTCTATAATATAATTTTGTATTACATTTTCTATAATACATTAAAATTTATAAATCGCAAAATTCTTTTGGCGAAGCCTGTATTTCAGTTTCCTTAATTCACACAAGATAAACATTTTTTTTCCTGTTTAAAGTTGTTTATGGATTAAAATTTTAATTAAGTCGTTCACAAACATAATATGTATTATAACGTGTCAGACACCCACATTTTTATGTGTGTTTTTCTCAACTTAGTGTGTATTTATATTAAATTTTTTATTTTAATTGTTTTATTCACTATCCTTTTTCACGAAGGAGTTTTACACACGTTATATTTACATAGTAATATAATCTTTATAAAAATAAATACATTTTAAATTACTGTTTTTTCGTATAATTAAATATTTTTTTAAATACATATTATTATGCAATCTATTTGATATTTAGAAAAAGACAGAGTTAAAAATAGTGGTTCGGATGAATTAATCGAAAGAAGAACTTTAAAGAAAGATGGCTGAATATCGGGCCCTGGAAGAAAATAGCACTGCTCAAGAACCCAGGCAATGGTTAAGCCCATCTACTATAGAGCTTTTTCGAGTCGCTGAAAAATAAAGTGATGATTGTCAGCATCTCTTGAAATATACGCAGGATTACTTAATTACTCCCATATTCGGGAAATTTTGTCAAATCTAAACTTTGGTTACACGTGACTGGATAAGATTGAATCAGTCGATTGTTGATCCTACGGTTAACAAGCTACTGCCTTTTTAGAAATTGTACGTCAATTTTATTTGCAACTAGCTGTTCGTACCCGGCGTTGTACGGGTTAAGGATTAAGTTGAAAATAAATTTGTGGGGGGAAACAAAGGTTCGATTCGAACGGTATAGATTTGCACCTAAAATGTATCAGGGGGGGAAGGGTAAAAGGGGAGGGAGGAAATGTCACCTATGTTACCCACCGGGTCCTAAAGAATAAGTTTCCAAATTTTGAGTCCGATCGGTAAAGCGGTACAGATTTTCATCGAAAATATATCAGGGGGAGGAGAAGGGGTAAAAGAATAGGAGGGAAATGTCGCCTATATTACCCGCCGAGTCCTAAATAATATGTTTCCAAATTTTGAGTCCGATTGGTCGAACGGTACAGATTTGCATCGAAAATATATCAGGGGGAGGGAAGGGGTAAAAGAATAGGGGGAAATGTCGCCTCTGTTACCCGCCGAGTTCCAAAGAAGTATGCAAAATTTTAATCGAATTGGACAAACGGTATAGATTTGTATAGAGAACAGACAGACAGACATTTAGTTTTACAGGTATAAATTTATAATAATTTATACATGGTCCATCTTTTCGCTAAAGCTCGGTGCTGATTTGGCATACACGCTAATTTAATTTTCATTGTATAAAAATTAATACTTAATAAAAAAAAACATCGTGCTGATGCCCAGAAATATCCGAAAATTTTAATCAAAGTTCACCTCCTAGGCAGACAGCCAATTAAGTTCTGCGGTCAATTAAAAAAAATTAAGAATTATGCACACGATTAGGCTTTAGATTACAGATTGCCTGATTGTGTTTCCTTGTCCCTGACAGTACAGGAAGTTGTTTTGGCGCTGTAGGTATAGAGATTCAATTAGATCCTGTAAATTGCGACGGAAATCAGTAGCGTGGAATTATTAATTTATAAAATGAATTTTTTAGTAAACTGGGAGTAGTCTGGTAAAAACCAAGTTTATTTGTCCTTGATTTACTGTAAAACTTAATTCCTTTGGACTTTACCAAGAAGGTAAGTGCCTAATTAGTCATTGAATAGTTCGTGTAATGCCTTTTCTGTTTAGGCATGGTTCTGATAAAAATACACTAATTAATCTCGACTTGGGAATGGGAGGAATGACTTCTTCTCGCAGTTTTTTTTTGTAATCAGCTTTTGTGTGACGACCAACTTGACAGTAATAAATTGAGCTGGGTTTGTTCTTGTCAGTTTTATTGACATTATGTTAGCTCCAATCTTATTCATCATTTTGAGCTTATTATAAAACTGTGCACTCTTAATCTCGACTGATTTAAACACTTGGTTTGGCGAGCCGCGTTTCTTTTATTCAATTGTTTATTTATTTGAATACGACTGTACTGTAGTGTCTTCCTCAATGATTTTTTTAAATTCTGCATTTTCGAGTGATCGTTGACCTTAGCCGAGAACTTCATTGAACTTGATTGACTAATGTTAGCTTTCGTGTCAAAGTAAAAAACGACATGTCATTCCCGCTGAACGTTATGTTTAATTCCGTGTTTTAAGCGTGCATAAAGAATATTTATCCGCATTGCTGCGTAAGTGTAAACGTTCTACGAGAAATACAGATTTTGTATTTAAAAACGAATTAAATTGTTGACCATAAAAAACGTCATCGTTAATTTAATTAAAAACATCTTACCTGTGCACGTACATACTAGTACATCTATCTATTGCAGGATAGGAAATGGAATTGTAGTGTTGATATAAAAAAAATAATCATTCAGTTCACACAAAGCAGTATTATTATCAGTACCAATACTAAAGATTACAAATGAAGCTTGGATATGTCAAAAAGTAGATATTTTAATGCAAGCAAAGAAAACTAACCCATAAAAACCAAGTTTTTATTATGCTCGCTTTCTCATTTGTATTGTTTCCAATTTGATATTCTATCAACGTATTCCTCCTGCTTTAAGTTCATGTGGAAAATCTATTCGATTTATATTATTATCTTTAAAACTTATAGAATATTGAAAACGTAATAATTGGTATAGGGGGGCGCGGCATCGGCGAAACCGTCTGATTGGACCCATGGCTCGAGTCAGACTAGTTGAAACTGGTTTCGCGCCTTCTCCACGCGTCGGGCTCCTTTCTCATTTGTGTGGTTTCCAATTTGAAAAAAACGTTAAAATTTCGAAGAATCTAAAATTATACTATAAATAAGAAAATTTAAACTAATATCATTTTTATCGTCGCCACGAGTCCCTGCAAAGTTTCAGGTCGATTGGATCACGGGAAAAGAGTTCAAAATCGATCCAAAGTTTTTTCGGCAGACAAGCAGACGCTACGAGTTAAAAGAAAGGGAGTAAAAATATATAAATTTTACTTAATTTCTATGACCGAATTGTGACCAGCTCTACTTTGATGCTGGCGAAGATTAGTAAGTGATGTTAAAAACATGACTAGTTCTAATGTTTATCTTTGAAACGACGCTCTAATAAATTAACAACTGGTTCACTAAACTAACTTTAATAGCCCTTCATAAATATTATATTGTTATTATTGCCGATCGTGTCAACCATCGTTTATCCCGTTTTGAAGGAATTGTCACGGTTTTTAAAAGTAGCACAAGTTATAACTCTTTCAAAAACAACCCTTTAAAACATTCTGGACTATTTGAATGATGTGATGTTGAACGTATTATAATAGACAACAATTTTCAATATTATGGAAGATTCACGATACTTCATTATATTATATCCAGAAACAAATGGTTCAGCGAGAGATTTGTAATTTTAACAACCTGTTCGCGCCAACCGGTGCCAACTAATATGTTTAGCCAGGTGGACACCCTATTAGTGCAGAATTACCAATCTCTTCCCTGCTCGTCAACAAACAATTGTATTTGTTATATTTCCTAGCAAAGATAAAAAGTAGCCAGGTGATGTGCCTTCACCAGAGCATGTCTGACTCGCGACCGAACCTCCCTGTATGTCCGTTGTCAATATCGCAGCCAGAAATGTTTATTGTTTAAACATTTATTAAGAAGAGCAAATTTGCATGATACTTTAACTTGCTTTTGACGTATTGGTCGTTTAAATTGATTATTTGATTTATTATAATAAATATTTATTCAAGGTATGTCATTCTTCCGCCAGCTGAGGGTGGTCAACACTCCACACTTATGTACATGTACATACATGTAGATGTACTATATATGTGTCCTTAAAGGAACATAAAATAAACTTTTTCGGTAAATAATACATCGTTTGCTTAAAAACCATATATGTACGTGTAAAAATAATCTAGGGACTGCCTTTAACCGCAAAACTCTACAAATATCTTAATTCCAACCTTTACCACAAGAAGTAACGGTACTACGAGTACTTAGGCGATCGTCCGTCAGAGTGAGCACACAATTTTTGCTCATATCTTCTCATTCGTTTTTTGTCACATTTTCGTATGGAAATATATCATTTTAAAATTTATCATCAGGTTACATATATTCTCAATACGGGATACTTGTTAAAATGATACAAACTAAATTATATAATTAATTAATAACAGGGTTCGAGGACGTATATCCGCAGATATAATCATGATATATATCACGATATTTATGGCTCGATTTTTATTTTTGATATATATCCAACAAAACTTTCTGCAAATGTTAATAGATGGCGCTAGTTGTATTTAAAAAAATGCTCCAGGTTGTTTTTTTTTAATATCTGCGGTCGTTACTAGATGACGCTAGTTGTATTTTAAAAAGTGCTACGGTTATTTTTTAGTTTCATTTTTTCATATAATCCGTTTTTTATTTCACACAAAGAAACAAACACCCATAACACTACATTAGAAAGAGCAACTTTCATAACTTATGTATAATAATTGCATATATAAGCTTTTTTCAGTATGCAATTCATTTATTTAATAATTAATAATTCATAGACTTAGACATAGACAATGAAAATAAAAAAATAAATTTCGATTTTGTATCAATCGACGTGTGCAAAAAAAGAGAAAAAAAAGTTTGGATATATATCCAATTTTTGATATATATCGGATATACATCAAAAAATCCGATTATTTGATTTTTATTATAAAAATCGGATTTCTTTTTACCCTGGTTTTTGTTAAATCTACCTATATTTATATATTGTTCTTTCTTTTCAAATCAATCAAAATTTTTCATACTACAAGGTAATCATTATTTTTATCAAAATAGGGTTCCGCTAAGAAGACTATGGATTAATTATAGACGTATCACTATAACTTGGCGTGCGAGGGAGGGCGTCCCTGTCGCGTAACAGAAGTTGTCAGGGTGAAAATTTATTACACAATACATAATGTACAGAATTTCCGGTGACTGGTGTCGTATTAAATACAGAAATTTGGTCAGGCAGCACTAAAGAAACCATGCAGTAATGGCGGCCGTTCTATCTGTCAAACTGTCAGACGGTAATATCGGCCCATTATTCGCTTTTTCAGCTTCACAAAACTTTAATACTTCATTGGCAATTGTTCTTGCACCATCCCGGACTGTTTAGGATGTTTTGGACATAATATTCAGTGTATATTGGTAATCAAGATGTCACAGCTCCTGACCAAATACAAAATTGAACTAAATGACAGGGCGAGGGGTTACCGCCGGGTGCGGGCGGGCACCGATATATATCAAATTTTTGATATATATCGGATATATATCAAAAAATCCGATTATTTGATTTTTATTATAAAAATCGGATTTTTAAAAACCCTGATTAATAAGTTACCAAACTTTTGATGTTTTAAAAATGAAGAAAATTGCTCCACTTTGTGGGCCTTTTATGACTGAATGGCCTCGTGTGTTTTTTTTTTCAACAATATTACAAAGTAAAAGATTATCCTGAATTTATTATAATTATTGCAAAATCTGTTAGTTTGCTTACTTACAATTTATGTTTAAAAAAAACAGTTTTTTAATAATATTTTATGTTTTTTTTTCAACCCTTTTTAGATAGTTAATCAACTTTTTTCTTGAATAAATTAAAGGAATAAACATTATTTTAAAATTAATATTAAAAAATCAAAAACGTATTCTAAATTTCAGTTTTTAGGTATTTAATCAAGGAATATCATAAATATCAGTATCATAAATACGTTGCGTCTTGATTAAATATCTAAAATCTGGAACATCGACAGGATTTTGATTTTTTTTTGTTTTTATTTTTAAATTATAGTATTTATTCTTTTGACTATTGAATTAAAAAACTTATCAACCATGTAAAAATATCTAAAAAAAAACACAAAAATATATATTATTTCTAAAAAGCAGTGTTTTTTAAAACGTAAATTGTAAGTAAACAAACTGACAGATTTTAACTGGTAATAATTAAAATCCGGAGACAGTTGCAGCGTTTTTAGCGCAATTATAATATAATAAGATGATTAACATTGGTTCTCCTCACATCAGGGTTTAATCTTATTTCGTGTTTTTATTTTCAGCTATCGCTGGCATTTTCGCCGTGTTCTCCAGTGTCGTGTTCACCTCATCCGTCATCAACTTCCTCCGGGGCGACATCTCTGACCTTAAGTAAGTCGCATTTTACTACTCGTTTGTTGTATGGTGCTGTATCATTTTACTGGCGATATTACAGTTCAGTGCCGATTAATCGGGGTTTATTTCTTACATGAGATTTTATCATTACATCATTTTTTACTTTACATTTTTTAAATTATCAGGAAAATACTTGAATAGAATTCATCAAATTTATAAAATTATATTAATAATTTAATATTTCTATCAGGTTAAATTATTCTTTGGAAATTGTTGATATAGGTACAAGGATTCACTATAAAGGGGACGATAATATTGATTACTTTAGTAAACAAAGTTACTTTCAGATCTTTGCAATCTGGTTATAGGGGTTCATTTAAACAGTAAACCATAGATAAAAGGATTTACTGTATAAAGGGGCGATAATATTGATTACTTTTGTCACTTTTAAATCTTTCCGAAGTGGTGATAAGGGCAAATATCAACAAGAAGTCAGCAATAAAATCATTTACTTTGTAATGGGGTGATAATAAAGATTATATAAGGAAAAGTTTTCAAAAATTCTTTTTTAAGTTTACTTACTTTTCTGTATTATCATGTTTCATATTTTAAAATTGTACTATTAGGTTAATCTTTAAAATTGCTGTCTTAAAACATGCTCATTTGGTTGGACGCACGAAGATTAGTACCACACTCCTCGATGGTACCAATAAATTATTTTATGTTTATAATTTAAATAGGTTAGCGAAGCCACAAACCGGAACTTAAATGATGTAATAAATAGTGATTTATCAAAAAAGCCTTAAAATAGCATTATTTTACAAGCTTTTATTTTGCTTTAGATTTACAATTATAATAAATGCAAATTATTGCTTTCTGAATTTATCTGTTTTTGATGTAAAAAGTATGAAATAATTAAAATTATGTAAAAAACTGGTTTGACAACACTTTACGTATCGCGGCGCGGTGTCAGTTTGTGTAGCTTGTCGTGTTGTTATTTATTAATGAAAAATGAAGCCTTTTAGAAATTAACTAACGAAGACGATCGACACAATACATCGAAAATATTAATGTTTACCCTCCAGTATGTTTTTAGTTTATGTCATTTATAACCAATGGCGTAGCTAAAAAATGATAATAATATTTGGATTATTTATATAGCGCCTTTTTCGTGAGTACCTACCTCAAGGGCGCTTAAAGGGAAAGGTGTATTAATATGATGTAGTTTTATCCATTAGATAATAAGAAAACTCATGACAAGAAACCAATGTGTTTTTAGGCATTTATAATGTACTCGAAACTGCAAATAATATTTCTTGGATGGGCCGCAAGAATGTAGTACGTTTTTACGTTTATTGTTATGTTGTTTGAAAAAAATATTTAATTTTTTCCGGAAGCTCTCATAGGTGGTGTTTCTTCCTAAAATACTTCCATTGCGGCTATTTTCGCATTTCTGTGCGATGATGTACGCAAAAAATGCCCTTTTAAATTTTTCATTTCCATTTCTTGCTGTACCTAGTGGATTTAAAAAAACCAATCTATATTAGCGCTGGGAACGGTATCGATACTCGCTAAATAAATTGAATGAATTGCGGGGTGCGTGGACTCCATTGGCTGTATTGGCGTAATTACAGTATAAATTAAAGTCCCGAATACAAAATCACATGATGTTGAAAATCTTCGAAGAAACACTAAAAAAATATACGTATCGCAAATAGGTAAAAATATTGCAATCTCGAAAGACCATTTTTTTATTTTTTGTATAAATTATATTAACAAGACCCTAATGACATTTTATAATTTATAATTTTTTTCTGAAGTTGAAATAAATGTCACAACAGTGGTTTACGTTTTACCGCTCTGTCCCCCCTGTTCTAAGTGTAACTATCCTAATTTCGAATGTCCGTCTATCTGTCCGTAACTCGCTGGAATCAGGCTGGAATTATATCAAGAACACTGATGATGACTAGCTGATAATGAGGCCGAGTGTGAGACGTCAATCAGTGCGCGGCTCAGGTTACACTCAAGGTCCGTTATTAATTATTATTATGTCCATTGATTTCTCACGGGTTTACGGCTAGTAATATACTATAAAATAGACGTGACGTATTTGTGTACCTAAAGTTCTTGCCAAGACATCTGTCAAATGTCATCACGTCAAAATTGGTATACCTACTTACCTATAAGAATTGACGCGTGTGATTAATTAAAATTCTTGAGAATTTTAAATTATAGGTATGATTCTCTCTCTATTCCTACTTTTATATGGTTGTTTTATTACAGTATTATATAGTTGACAGTATTTTTTTTTATTTAAGCCGTTTAATGAAATACACTATTTTCTCGCCAGAGAGCTCTACATCTCCTCGTTCCTCACATCAGCAAACATTGCTTCCTTACTAGCATAGTATCACTGTCGATACGTGCGGATTAAATCGGTTCTCCAGAAATTCCCATGAGTCATCCCTCTTGAGAATTTCAAGTTGATCACTTGGCCGAGTGTACACCAGTCGCGCAGGAAGTGCTTGCATCGCCAGTGGTCAGACTTTCATCGGAAGGGGTCCATAAGTGGATCGTTCAAGGCTGCGAGCCACAATCTATTTCGCCAAAATTATTATATATTGCGACAGGCGCACAGCCGTCTATCCAATCAATTTACCGTCAAAATTTGATTGTTTTTTTAATACTAGTTTTTTCTTCGTAAAGTTATTGAACAATGTTTTTTTTTTAATTTAATTTAAAACATTATTTATATTAAGAAATATCTATATACTCGTATAACTCGTAACTGAAGTCGAGTAACTACCTACCTAAATTTCAAATAAATATATTTTTATTTCTTAATATTTAAAGGGGTCAGGGGTTGAAAAAGGTGGTTTAAAGATTTTTTATTAAAAAATATTAAATAGATTAGATAATAGGTATATAACTTTTCATATAAGCTTTCAATCGAGTTAGTGTGGGTACAGTGACGCGCCTTATTTTGCTTTGAATTTTGAGAAAAAAAATATAAAAGTTTAAAAAAGTTTAAAATTTGCACTCCTGTAATATTTGTTGTATTGACTTAAAATTTTCAGAGGACATTCAAGCAATATTTTTGTAAAATTGGTGGTATCAAACATAATAAATTCGTTGTCTGTCAGTCTGTCCGTCAGTCGTCTGTCTTAAGACTAAAAAGGTTAAAATTACATTACACGAAAATTAATTATTTAAAAAAAACACTCTTATATTTAAATGTACTAAAAGATAAACAATACATTTTCATTGAGAAACAAAATCCGGAATTTAACGGTTTAGAAGTTATTGGAACTTTTGCGATTTTCGAGAAATGATCGAACTCACTCGATTCACATTTGTGATATTTTTTCACGAGGTCTGCTAGTGATTAGTAGTCTCTTAGCCGCGGGCTCGGTTTGGTCTCAGGGACACCTGTATAATTCGCGATCTACTTCAACATGGTGAAAAAGGAATTAAATATCGAAAAATGTAAGAAAAGACAAGCTGTTGAGATGGTCAATCGTGCAGTGAAATCGTCTTCAAGTAACTCTTCGTTTTCGAGTGACGGCCTTGAACCGAGGTCGGCGGAGATACTGTCTCGGCACGGCGACGCTTAACTCGAATTGTCCGCTGGTCCCACAACTGAAGCAGGCCATCGAGCATTACGTGGCCCGCTCGCACGCCGGGCCGCTACATATCTTCCTATGAAAGTGAAACTCCCGCGGCCTACGTAACATATGAAAGTTTCCAAAGTTCGACGAACTTCGCGGTACATCGCGATCATTCAGCCGATTGCTCGCAACATTACGCACGTTCCGGTGCGTCCTCTCATCTGTCAATCTGGTTCATTTTAGCTCGTATTATGTATGCATAGATAATGCAGCTTCGACGCATTATTGACATGCCACTCTCCTGCAAGAGACCACGATCGGGCAGAAGCGAATCACGACTAGTGATGGGTCCGCTCTGTACTCACTACTACAATGTAGTACTACACTACATTGAAGTGCACACTTCGCACATTTTGATGTGTAGTGCACACTACAAACTACAAACACCAAAGTTATTGAAAGTATAAACTTCAAATAGTACACTTCATTTCAAAGCGAACACTACAAAGTACATACACTTCAAAGTTATCGAAAGTATGAGAAACACATTTTAAATAGTGTATTTTTTACGTGAAATTTTTGGAAAGTTGATGTAGATATATGAAGAATTTTCTGGAATCTGTAACAACCCCCCCCCCCATGGTTTGAAAAATTTTGGGAGTTATGAAAAAATTTTTGGGAAGTTGATGTAGCTAAACGAAATCTTTGGAAACTGTAACAACCCCCTCCCCCCCATGGTTTGAAAATTTTTTGGAATCGAACGAAGAAATCTGTCTGGCGACCTTTTTTTTTTTTAGGTCGCCAAATGTTACTTTGGAGAAAATATCGTCATTTATTTAAATATTTTTGTCGTTGACCTTTTTCTTTTTTTTTTTTAGCTCGCTAAATTTTTATTTGGGAAAAAATACTTCATTTCATTTAAAAATTTACTTCACAATTACTTCAATTCATTATCATTACATTACTTCACTTCATTAATACTACAATTACTTCATTTCATTACTTCACTTCATTAATACTACAATTACTTCATTACTTCACTTCATTTACTTCACTTCATTTCGTAGTACTACAATTGTAGTGTACACTTTGTAGTCTTCAAACTGGTGAACGTGTGTGTGTTGTAGTCTTCATTTTGAAATGAAGTTTTTCCCTTCGCTAATCACGACTGATCACCGCGGCCTGAATTGTTGACATGTGTTTGGTATTGCTAAGACGCACCACCTCCATAGCAGCTTTCTTCGAGTCGTATGAACCAGATTCTAGTAATTTTGACATGTTTGCACTGTATATTATAGTCCATTCATGTCTGACATTGTTTAAGTGCCTACCCGGCACCGAGAAGACGTATCCTGGTTTTACTGTTTACCGGTGACATAATTCTATCAATGTCACTTGTTATTTACACAAGTAACTAAATTTCTAATATATTGTACCTACTTGCGTTTTTAGGAATAAAAACCGTGCGTTAAATGTATTTAAATCGTTATACTTATTTTATTTTTCTTTATTTAACTACAATACACAGATTATAAACATGTCAAAAAATGTAATACGACTACCTGTAACTCGTCAAAAATGACGTAATATTGGTTAATTTATTAATTAATTTTTAATTTAATTATATAATGGGAGCCAACTTTAAGAATAGTCTAGGAGTTGTAACAACATTTTAAGTACTATGACTTATTGTTTAAACCATCATTACTTATTATCTTAGTAGCAGTTGCCCCTCAAAAATGACGGTAAATAGCAATAACGACTTTTATCAAAATATTTTTTTTTTTTATATATTTCCCCTGCCGGCAGTTAACGGCTCTATTTTAAACCCTAGCGATTGTGATGGGCGTAACATGAAATGGTTCGCGTCTTTGCGAAGCCCTATATGTACTGTCTTTTTGACTGGTCACGCAGGCTCGGGTGTAGCGACATCGGTAAGTTGCGGCCGGTTCGGGTTTGCTGGTCCGGGGTTCAAGCCCCATCTCCGGCCGTTTAATTTCGTTTTATTTAGCCGTGAGTTCGAACGAAACTACGGACGTTACACGAAGTTACAGCCAGATAGCGGGCGAACAAACAACAAAATTATTTTATTTGATTTCCGTGAATTTCCTAATGACATCGAAAAATAAATATTTAGAATACAAGGGTGTAGGATGTGAAAAATGATATTATCGTTCATTAACGATCACTATCGTTAGAGATCGATAATCGAAAAAGTCATTATCTTTCATTGTCGATATCAAACGATCCTCGATAATGAAAATTTATCGTTATCGAAAATTATCGATCATTTTCGTTATTCAATCGATATGAAACGGAGACGTCGATCCTTAGTACACACGTTCCGTATTATTATTATTATTATTCACGTATCTCCGTGATTCGGGCCATGTATTCTGTTGAAATTTTGTGCCTTTTTTTCTACTGGCAACATATTTTTTTTTTGTTAACCTTTATTGTTATTTCTACCAGACACCATCAATCACGTAAAATATGTGGTATTTACTAAGTCATTTAGTTTTCCATCACACCCAGAATTGTACGTAAAAATCGAATCGAAAAACATCACAGTTACGATTTTACGACCCTGTTTATATGCACAGGCGGAGCGCCGCTCAATTATAACGGCCGGCTGTTTGATCAGTAGTTACATAGAGGAAAAGCATAGTGTTTTGATTGGTGGGAAACGCAAAAATTTATGCTTTTTCCTTAACTATTACTCTTATTCCTGATCAAACAACCGGCCCTAGTGTACACATCATCATTATTGCCAAAATATTCTTCACAATATTATTTCCAAAAAAGATTAAAATTCATTACCGCTAAGACATTCTTCACAGTCTAATTATCACCATAAAAAATTCACAGTCTAATTATTAACATAAACTTTATTCAACTCCATCTAAACCTCTAAATATCGTTATAATACAATTATTGTCTATCTTCCTATCCCGTTTGTAACTATTTCAATAATTCTTTTTTTGTTTTTTCCTGTCCTTATCAATCCGAAATACGTAATAGGTATATATAAATCATTAATTGTGTAAACAAATGAATGAAATATTTATATATATTTTTTAAATATTAAATGTGTTTTTTTCCGACAGTTGAATTTCAGTGATGGGTATAAATTGTTTTTCACACAATTATGTTTTCTAATAGTATAAAATTGTACAGAGATGAGCTAAACCGCTTCTTGCGTGATGCATTTTTAATGCAGTTTAAGTATTTATTCTTTCACAATTAAATCTTCTAGTAAATAAAACGCATTTTTATTTTAGATGTTTTTTTTTAAACTTACAAGTATTTGAACCAGTCGTGGAACCGCGTACCAAGAAATGTACGCTAGTTCGTGTCTGTATATTTTAGTGGTCTGTATGATTATATGTAAGGATTTTGAGTATTACCCGGCTTTTTAAAAAAAATGTAATCAATTATATAGTATAGTAAATTATTGTGCCGTGTAAAGAAGTAAAAAAAATGATCTAAATAGTGTAATAAATTACCGTACCGTGGAAGAGTGAAAAATATAATAAATTATATTGTGCAATAGCTTACCGTACCGTGTAAAAGGTAAAAAAATTATCTGGTGTAATAAATTGGGGTAACGTTCAGTATAAAAAATATAATAAATTTCTTTAGCGTGTAAAAAAAAAGTAAAAATAGTTTCTCTAATGTAATAGAGAATTTAATAAATACTAGCGGCTATTGTGTTTACATGATTCGCAAAAAAATCATGCTTCACTTTACGGAAATATTTGCTTTATAATGGTGGATTGGTGCCTAATTGATATATGTATGTATGCACGTGAGATACGCCTTTGTAAATTGATGGTTCTATTTTTTGCTTTTTTGCAAAAGTTATGTAGGGTTGTCCTCTGGCTACCGTGGACCCCAATACACCGCATTGACGTCGTTAACGTCAGTTTTTGTCTATATGTTATAGACAAAGTGTAAATTTCGATAATTTATACATCAACTCATAGTTAGTGCGTACATAATACTAGTCAATGTATACATTATCGAAATTTAACACTTTGTAACATATGTAGGCTGTACCAGAGCTAGCAGCAGAAACTTTGCCGGTAGATTCCTGCCTATGTTATGAGTCTAAAATGTTCAAGCAACCATGGCCTAATATCAATAGTTATGGAGACATGCAATATCAAAGTTTACATTTTTTTTTCAATATTTTTTACTTATTTTTTGCAAAAACTTGAACTATCATTACAATAACTTATATCGATTATGAAAAATTCATTCGCTTTAATTCAAGTCAAATAAAATGATAAAAACCTTGCAAAAATTGAAAAAAGTTATTCTTTGCAAAGTTTTTATTATTTTATTTAAGTTGTACTGAATAAATAAATTTTTCAATATAAGTTACTGTAATGATAGTTCAACTTTTTACAAAAAATAAGTCAGAAGTATTGGAAAAAAAATGCCAACTTTGATATTGCATATCTTCATAATTATTGATATTAGGTTATGGTTGCTTGAAAATTTTAGACTCATAACATAGTCAGGAATCTCCCGACCAAGTTTCTGCTGCTAGCTCTGGTACACGCTTATTGTTAGACAAAAAGGGTGATTGACGGTGCGCCTCTCGTCCCCAGGGACGCGCTCTTCTTCTTCGTGCTGCTGATCGACGTGTCCAAGGCGTCGCTGCTGGCGCGCCTGGCGCTCGCCGCGGGCAGCCAGCGCGAGGTGCGCGAGTCCATCGCGCGCGGCGTGCAGCTGCTGGGCCCGCCGCTCACGCTGGACACGCTGGTGGAGGCGCTGCTCGTGGGCGTGGGCGTGCTCAGCGGCGTGCCGCGCCTCGTGGCGCTCAGCTGGTACGCCTGCATGTCCGTCGTGGTCAACTACGTCGTCTTCATGACCCTCTACCCGGCCTGCCTCTCGCTGGTCTCCGAGGTGAGCGCTTTATTTTATTTCATTTATTTTTATTTTTAACACTGATATCCTGTTAGATAATCCTAGTGTATATACAGGGTTATTTGTAAAACATTAATAACCTCGCAGGACTATATTCCCGCCTTGATTATGAGTCGAAAATGTTCAAGCTATTAGGACCTAATAGCAATAGTTATGGATTTATGCGACATCAAAGTTTGCATTTTTTTTTCAATATTTCTGACTTATTTTTTGTAAAACGTTGGACTATCATTACAGTAACTTATATCGAATATGAAAAATTCATTCCCTTTAATACAAGTCAAATAAAAACCTTCGAATTCCAATTGGAAAACATTCCAATTGGAATTTTTTCAGGGTTTTTACCATTTTATTTAACATGTATTGAAACGAATGATTTTTTCGTAATTGATATGAGTTACTGTAATGATAGTCCAACGTTTTACAAAAAATAAGTCATAAATATTGAAAAAAAAATGCAAACTTCAATGTCGCATATCTCCTTAACTATTGATATTAGGTCATAATAGCTTCAACATTTTCGACTCATAATCAAGATAGGAATATAGTCCTGCGAGGTTATTTATGTTTTACAAATAACCCTGTATACATACACTTTAATGTCCGCAGAGACGAACAAGATCACCACACATTTTCAGCTTGGATCATTGGAGAACAAACTACGAGAAAAAAACTCTACAATTAACAGTTTTCTTTGACTCCTGTAATATGATTTTTTTCAGATTTCGACATCTTTTCTTTAAGCTTTGAGCAGTCCACTGACCCTGTTAGGGGTAAACTTGCGAGATGACATATTTCCTCCTCACACATGCGCACATGCATGCAACACATACAAACACTCTCATACAAAAATAAATAAATACTAAAAAGCAATAAATACATAATGGTATCTTAGTTATTGAAGTATAGTATGTAGACCCTTAATATTCGCCATTAATCCATTGCCAAGGAAAGAATGAATGTAAAAAAGAACGAATATCAAACGAATTTTTCCACAGGAATTAACTAAAAATGGTTTGATCCGCTTCCACCTCCCATTATGACATCAGGTAATATCAATTCTGGTGATCACCAGCAATCCCATGGCAGACGGGAGTAATCGATTTTCGGGCGAATATCAAACAAAAAATTCATGGAAAAAAACAGAACGAATATCCAAAAAGACGAAAATCACCATGGACCAAAATTGAGGTTCCACTGTAGTAACATCAAGGGGATATGCCACCTTGACATTTTCGAAACGCATTTTTCTTTTTGTTATACTTTGAAGTTCCATGAATAATTTGAGTCATCACACATTCAAAAATTGGCTGAGGTATAGCGATTTGAAGCTGGCGCTGTAGATGAATTTTTAGACAAATGTTATTGTTTTTTTTCGAAATTCTCTTTTTTACTTTTGAAGATTTCGTTCAAATTTTACACACATCTTTCTAATAATATTATTTATGTTGTTGCGTACGATTTTCTTTGTTTTTTTTTTCGAAACTCCATTTTCAGACTTTGGTAGATGATACGTACCTCAAAAACCATTTGGCAGATTTTGTTCAAATTTTACACACATCATAACATTATCTACATTGTGTCTTACGATATTTTTTGATTAAATGGGCCGATAGCTTATTTTGAATTTTTAACTTTTTTTAAGAAAAAAATCATTTAAAAAAAATATTTTTTAACTGATCGCATTTGCACGAAAAAATATTTTTTTCGATAACCTACATCATAGACTTACATCATTTAATAAGAAAATAATTATTTTTTCATTTCAAACCCTGGCGACATGATTATTTCAACCAGCTACGTACGTCGCGGAGAAGGACCTTTGCAGGAAAGCACATAACTCCGCCATTTTGAAATTTTCAAAATAATTTATAAATGAAAAAAAAAGATTTTTTTTGACGATGTTAATTAATGACGAGTTAAGACAAAATAATATTGGATAAGTGAACTCTTTTTCTTATTTTCTCAAACATCGAATATTCTTCATACAAAACCCTACAAACTCTTCAGAAGTACTAGTATATATAAATTTTGCTGAATAGCCTCCCAAACATGGGTAACTACATAATATTATTTCGGTTTTTAGTTATCGAATGGAGCAAGAAGTGTTGAAGCATCCGGAGCAGGACTGCTGCGAGCCCTGCATGCTGCGGAGGAAGAACACAAACCCAATCCGGTAGTGCAAAGAGTGAAACTCATCATGTCCGCTGGGCTGCTGCTCGTACACCTTCACAGGTAATATTTTTTATATATGTATAATAATATTATTATTAGGTCCTTACATATGAAATTGGCGTTTAGTATGGGAGGAACATAAAGCCGATTTTTTTTTATTATAATATATTTATTTAATCAAAGTATGTACCATTGCCATTTATGCACTTTTGCCATCTCATAGGTAGTTCATCGATCCCTTTACTAAAAAAACCATTCGGACGGGAATCAATAAAATCTTTGAAGGCGGTTTGGACTGCCCCATTGGAGTTGAATTTTTTCCTTTGCAAGAAGTTATCCAAATTTCGAAAAAAATGGTAATCTGTTGGGGCAAGGTCCGGAGAGTACGGTGGATGTCTTAGACATTCCAATTGAAGCTCCTCTAATTTGGTAGCCGTCTGTTGTGCAGTGTGTGGTCTAGCGTTATCATGAAGCAGCAGTGGCCTAGAGCGATTAACCAGCCTCGGTTGTTTAGCAGCTAGCTTTTCCATCATGGTTTGCAGTTGCTGACAATAGACATCTGCCGTAATCGTCTGGCCAGATTTAAGAAAGCTGTAGTGAACGACACCAGCACTAGTCCACCAAACGCTCACAAGTAACTTTTTTGGAGTCAATTTTCGCTTGGGGCATGGTTTGGCTGGTTCGGCAGGGTTCAGCCATTGCGATGAGCGCTTCCGATTATCGTACAGGATCCACTTTTCATCACAGGTAATGATTCGATTTAAAATCCCTTCATTATTGTGCCGGTTGAGTAATGCAACGCAGCAGTCAACGCGCGTTTGTTGATTTGCTTCACTCAATTCGTGAGGTACCCACCTTTCAAGCTTTTTCACCTTACCAATTTGCTTCAAGTGGATTAAAACAGTTTTATCACTAACACCGCAGCCTGCAGCTAACTCGGATGTGGTTTGCGATGGATCCGCTTCCACAATAGCCTTCAATTCTTCATCATCAACTTTGGTCTCCGGCCGTCCACGGGGCTTGTTCTGCAGGTCGAAATTTCCAGAACGAAAACGTTGGAACCAAAAACGCACTGTGTTTTCTTTTGCGGCACCGTCGCCATACACATCATTAATCCTTCGAGCCGTTTCTGCAGCACTGGTGCCACGGTGGAACTCGTACTCGTAAATAACGCGATATTTCAAGTTTTTCATTTTGTAAACTGAGTGACGCAAAGAAAAAAACAATTGAGGAAAAAACAAATGAATTATAATTTTCAAAACACAAATACATGAGTAAATAGCTGTATAAATTTGGATTTGGAATTCCTAACCAAAGAGAAGATGTTTGAGATCAAATTTGCCAGTACGGCAAAACGCCAATTTCATATGTAAGGACCTAATATCTAATTTAAATAGATAATATTCCCACTATTTTTAAACTTAGTTAAGCATTTGTGCTATGAAAATAGGACTAATTTGGTGTCTCCTGGTACAAGACTAAAACCCAAACCCTCGACCACCAGATCACTACGCAACTGTCATACCGTTGACCATCAAGCGTGTTTTGCTCAAATTCCTCCTTATTTATTTTACACGTTAAAAGAAAGCATATGAACAAAAAATGCACAAAACACTCGAAATGCTCTGGTAGGAGGAGAAAGGACTGGATAGAATCCAGAATGACCCATCACTGACAGATGGTATCATATTTTCAAAATTGCATTCAGAATAAATACAGGCAGAAGACAAAAGCGAAAACTTTGAGCAACCCGGTAGTTCAATATCAAGAAGATGATGAAGAATTGAGCGTTTTGGCGCCCTCGTATGAAGAGAATCAACTCTAAGTAAACAAGAAAATAAAAAGATGAAGACAATAAACACATAATTTTCTTGTACCATTTTTTTTACAAATATATTTTTCATTCAACCTTCTGAGTCTTTTAAAATGTATTTTTGTCTGGAAACAATAAGCCCCTAACCTGTGTTCTAGTGAAACCTTTAACTCCATTCATTAAATTTGAGATGTATAGATATCACTACGATTGTAAATGTGTTATGCTGCGGCAGTATTTCCTCGGTTGACATTCTGACACCTTTAAAAGCTGAATAGAAAGAGGAAGTCCATATCTCTAAAGAATATCTAAGAACTGGTATTGTCGCTGGGACAAAGATCTCCACTGAGATTTTGGAGTATGGGCTGAAGAAGAGATCTAAATGTTTCCTTGTTGAGACTTATTTTATTCTTAGTTTCACCTTGGCTTTGAAGCGGCTGTGTCGTTTACTAACACATTTGCTTGTAAAAGAATCAGTTGTAGGACATATTTACTCACCATATTTATAAAAATTAAAATTTATTTGTGGGTGTTTGTCTACAGCCGATGGTCACTGAAGGGAGAATCTGATCATGGTGTGCCTGGAGCCCCTATGACCAGCCAACACAGCATTTTAAATCGAACTGAAGAAGCCATCTTTCCCTCATATATGAAGTAAGTTTTATTTTTTTATTTTGTATTTAATAATAAATGTATGTATGTATATTCTATTTAAATGTATGTAAGAAAAATGTACCTGCAGTAAACATAGTAACTAATATTAAAAAGAAAATATACATACCTCTGCGAAAATTAGTTAACCTGAAAAAATGAACAAAAATATATTTTTTTATGTCAAAAGAAATTTAAAAAAAAAACTCACTAATGTTTTCAATGTCATAATAATCATAATAAAAATATTAAATAGAGTTATATTATTTTACTGTGTAACATATTTTATTATTTTATGTACAAGCATATTTTATTTTAATAATTCAGTTGCAGTTTATTCTGCTTACTCGGGCATAGAACATTTTGGTTCAATCAAGTGGCTGATTCAAGTATGCAAAGATCCAGCCAGAATTATAGAATGAGTAGTTTTCTTACATACAACAAAGCAATTTTACTTGAAAGTGTGGACTGTGAAGAAATAAATATAAACTTATTGCAGATTAGTCTGTGGTGTGAAAAAATTTGAATCTTTTAGGTTATTCTTACCTTATAACTCTACAAGGTCCCATATATGTCATAGTCGTCACTCTATAATGAAATCCAAGGGACCGAGTAAATTTATTTTATTATAGAATTTTCATTATAAGGATTGAGGAACAAAATTCACTGTAGCTGTTTAATAATATGTAATTATTTTTAGTTACTCTTATTATTTTAGAATTTTATTCTTATTATTACTTTAGAACTTTCAAACTGCTTGTATATCTACGCTCCTACATATAATATCGTGATATCGTTAGTGATTATTTTAAACTTTACAGGAGAGCAAAAGAAAGTTCTGTTAATCTGATTTTGTCTTTGTTTCATTTATTATTAAATAATTTCCATATTTTTAATCCAAAATACATATGGAAATCGTTTAATAATAAAAGAAATAGTGACAAAATCAGATTGACAACATTTTTTTGCTCTCCTGTAAAGTTTAAAATAATCACCAACCCCCCTTTTGGCTTTCTATCCTCAATATGTATGTGTATTCATTGTAGAATTTTTATGGTATGTATGTATTATTTTTAATTAGTTATTAGTTATTTTTTTATGTATAATTTTTCTTCTTCTGCTTCACTATAACTAATACGTAACTCTTGTAATTTATATGATGGGCCAGGTCTTACGGGTCACATACAACCTGGTTACGCTGGAATAAACATATTATTAAATAAAGTCCTTTAAAAAGTTGGAATGTTATCTGCAACGATGACATCCCAACTTTTTGAAGTACCAACATCCCATCCTTATTTCGACGGAAGTGTACCAATTTTTTTCACTGTGTATTCTGTTCTTATGAAAAACCAAAAACGTCAAAAGTTCTGGTTCATTTTTACTTCATAGTTTATTCGTTTTTTATAACTGTCAAAAATTATCTGTTATAAATATATTACAGTTATTTTTAACAGTAATAAAAATATTTTACTACTGTTAAAAATATCTGACATTAGACTAAATTTTGACTTAACTTAAGACTTAAATTTTGATTGAAAAAGTGAGTGATGACATTTATTATTTTGAACGCAGGTCTTCAATTACTATTTTAGCCCACTATATTTCTGAACATTTATTGATTGTTGTCTCATAATACGTTTCTTCTTCAGGTGGTTAACAGTGAGTGTAGAACACATTGTGATTCTGATACTTGTTTGCGCATTGGCTGCTAAATTTATATTCTTCGAAGATCGCGAAGAACTGGACACTCAACTACAATTAACTACTAAAAAGGAAGAGACTGAAGGCAAAGAAGAAAACATGACTACTGTACCGAAAGAGTCCAACATGAAACACATCACCTCCATCTCGGATTTGAGGATAAATGATACAGTCAAAGCCAAAAGGCCGATATTTGACTTGTCTGAGTTTGAGTCCGAGGATAAAGAAACGCAAACTGATACGGATAGTAATATTATGGCAGTGGTGACGTCCATCGAAAAGAAAGTGAGTGTGGATAATATTCCTAGGTTTCCTCGTACTGAAGTGGAATGTTTGGAGATATACAAGTCTGAGCTCGGAGCACAGGGTTTGTCGGATAATGAAGTCATATTGCTAGTCGACAAAGGACACATACCTCTTTACAAGCTGGAGGGAGCGTTGGGAGATCCGATGAGAGGTGTGAAGTTGAGGAGAGATATTATTTCGCAACGAAGCGGATTTAAAAATGTCTTAGAAGGACTGCCTTATTTGCACTACGACTATTCAAAGGTAAATTTCATTTTATGCACATTTTTAATATTTATATACCCATTTCTATAAAATAAATAAATTAAACTACTAATTTTTCAATAATCAATGCCAGATTGCTGAGGCTAAATTTAAAAGAATTTTAAAGGCCATTTAACTCAAATTGAAAATTATTTAAATATTTTTGGGAAAAATCCTCAACTTTCTTTCACCCAGTTCCATAGTTCAACAATTTTTTATTTTATTGCCACAGGTTCTCAATACTTGCTGCGAAAACGTAATTGGATATGTTGGAATACCTGTAGGCTTTGCAGGACCTCTGATTGTTGACGGTATCCCGTATATGGTACCGATGGCTACTACCGAAGGTGCGTTAGTGGCATCTACCAACCGCGGAGCTAAAGCTCTGGGCGCACGCGGGGTCACGTCTGTTGTAGAAGATATTGGAATGACACGTGCACCAGTCGTAAGCTTTCCCAATGTCGTAAGAGCCAGGTAACACATATCTTATACTATCAAATGTGCTATTGTAAAATTATTTTTTAGAATATTTTCCTAAATTTATTATCTCTTTAGTGAGGCCAGGCGGTGGATTGAAGGCAAAGAAAATTTTGAAAGAATAAAGGAAGCATTTGATGCAACAAGTCGATTTGCAAGACTCCAAGAGATCCACATTGCATTAGATGGACCTCAGCTGTATATCAGATTCCGTGCGACCACAGGAGATGCAATGGGAATGAATATGGTGTCTAAAGGAGCAGAAATGGCGCTGCGTCATATTCATGAACAGTTTCCTGATATGAGTATTATAAGTTTATCGGGCAATTATTGTTCCGATAAAAAACCTGCTGCAATCAATTGGTGAGTGTCCTCTTTATTTATTTTTGTATCTTGTCAGCATTTTATCACATTTTGTGAATATGCTCTTATTTTACTACTTTAGCGGCAATTTATTTAATTTTCTAATTTTGGTATCTTACTTTGTCAAAAATTTACTGTGCGGAAAATTACACAAGCTTTTGAAAAGTACATTCAGCTTGGATGATACGAAGATTCAAATAAATGGGGCTTGGATAATCGAGATTCTGCTATATTTATTTTACATGTATATTTAATTTATATAAATATTTATATGAAATCTTTTAGGATAAAAGGAAGAGGCAAAAGAGTTGTATGTGAAACAGTAATAGATGGAGAAACTCTGAGAAAAATATTTAAAACTGATGCCAAAACATTAGTAAGATGTAATAAACTTAAAAATCTGTCAGGTTCTGCTTTGGCTGGCACTATCGGTAAGACATACTTCCATATAAATTGTAAATATTCATTCAGTTTTTCTTCATTATATACAGGATTATTTGTAAAAAATTAATAACCTCGCAGGACTATATTCCTGTCTTGATTATGAGTCGAAAATGTTCAAGCTATCATGACCTAATATATCAATAGTTATGGAGATATGCAACATTAAAGTTTGCATTTTTTTTCAATATTTCTGACTTATTTTTTGTAAAATGTTGGACTATCATTACAGTAACTAATATCAATTATCAACAATAATCAATACATGTTAAATAAAATGATTAAAACCCTGAAAAAATTCCAATTGGAATTCGAAGGTTTTTATTTTTTTATTTAACTTGTATTACAGGGAATAAATTTTTCATACTCACAAAAATGCAAACTTTGATGTCTCATATCTCCTTAACTATTGATATTAGGTCATAATAGCTTGAACATTTTCGACTCATAATCAAGGCAGGAGTATAGTCCTGTGAGGTTATTAATGTTTTCCAAATAACCCTGTATATGCAAGGATATAAAAAGGATAAATATAAAAAACATTACTGTCATTCATTTCATGCAATTTCAATACAATGCAATTAAAAAAAATTGCTAATATAACATAAATAAGTATACATATGTACTATTTTTACATGTGTTTAATTATAATATTAATCATTAAATGCTGTACTCGACGAATTATACCAGCGCATGTCTATAATTCAGGTGGTAACAATGCTCATGCGGCTAACATGGTGACCGCAATATTCATCGCCACCGGCCAAGATCCAGCGCAGAATGTCACCAGCAGCAATTGCAGCACGAGTATGGAGCCCAGTGGAGAAGATGGCCAGGACCTTTATATGACTTGCACAATGCCCAGCTTAGAAGTCGGGACAGTCGGTAAGATGACACCTCCTCTTGAATTGAATGTATGTATATAAAGGGTGTTTTTTTTATGTTCAAATTGAAATGAAACACAGAAAAATACTTTTAATATCCATGAAACAGGCTTTATTTTACAGATAATTTTATGGCATCAATATTTGAATATTATTTCGAGCATGTGGCCACCGTGGCTGACGCGTACATTGCATAACCGGAGGTCCAATTTTCACACACTCTTCGCAGTAAATCAGGCTGTATTTCGGCAATAATGCTTCGAATATTGGCTTCCAAGAGCTCAATTGTTTCTGGTTTATCAGTATAATCGAAATGCGTTATTTTAATTTTTACTTATGAAATAATTTGTTATTTTTGATAACATGTTATGTTATGTTTTAAGTATTACCTATGCTAATTTTAGGCATGATAATTTTTTGTAGTATTGAACTTTTCAAAGGTTTTGCTAATTAGAACTAGTTTTTTTTTAATGTATAGTTATGTCCAACCAACCACAAAATAAACGTCAAAAATAAATTATGTTAAATTTAATTTAACAAAAAGTACGACAATTTGTCATGAGTTAAAAAGATATAAGAAATGACAGATTTATTTTAATGATGCAGCTAATTTTTATTACATTTTATTTATTTATTATTTAGTATTCACAAAAATAAGAAATAAAGTTAAATTTTGTATGTTTTTGTAGCTGAATAGCCCCTAAAGTAGTGGGCATAAAAAAAGTGCTTTTTAAAAACTTTATGTATATCTAGACTGCAAACTACACTTCTTATACTGTAAATTTATTTATATTTGTTGAGTATGGTTGGGTAATTTTTGGGATATGCATATGAATGTGATTTATGCATTATATTTGCAATTCACCATACATGTATTAATTTATCTTAATTATCAAAGGTGGAGGCACCATACTCCCAGGACAAAGTGCCTGCCTAGAGATGCTGGGCGTGCGGGGAGCGCACATGACGAACCCAGCGCAGAACAGCATGCAGCTGGCACGCATCATTTGTGCCACCGTCCTGGCTGGAGAGCTCAGCCTTATGGCAGCTCTTGTCAACAGTGATCTGGTGCGCAGTCACATGCGCCATAATAGGTATGTACTAACAACTGTAACTGTCCCATTTATAAGGATTCTTGTAAAAAATAGGGTTATCATAATTTGAAATTTTTAAAACGCACGAGATTGGTTTATTAATCCTGGTAATTAGAAAACTCTGCTAATTGCGTAATAGTACAAAATAGTTATTGACTCTTGCACCATGAATCAATACATTTTATGTCGTATAATTTGATTTTTTTTTTAAGAATTCAAGAATTCTAAAAACACACTTATAAATAATATCACGTTTCAGTCCACTTCACCAATCCTAGAGCTTTTTGCCAAAAAAATACACCTTCCTGACCTACCCTATTAGATTGATAAATATTGTATTTAAGTTAGTTATGTATTAACTAAACCTAATGATGAGAGAGACTGCTCCTCTCGAAATTATAATAGTAATTAATAACTCATATTGTATGTGTATTACAAAGGATAGTTTTAGTTTGCGCTAATGACTCATACTTGAACGCATTTAAAATTGTTTGTCACTTTTTAAATTCTTCTTTAGTTCGATTCTTTTAATTACTTCGTGTTGTAAGAAGGCCATCGTACCTGGTGAATACAATTTTGCCTCTACATTGGCACTGAGGGGCAGTGCCACCAGTAGTATTTTTCGGTTGACAAAAATATTTTCACAACCATATTTTTACTTCTGGTGTATTTAAGTCTACTGAATGACATAGAAATGTATAAACTTTAACACCTGACCTTTTAATTGCATATTGCTACATGCATGACCCTTTCTACATGAATGCAAGTTTCGCAGATTCAACAATTTTGACATATTTTTTGGTTCGCGATCAGGTAAGGAGGCAACAGGGTTTCAGGGAATTGTTTTCGTCATTACACGTGATTTTTAAAAAAATCAAGAATTTTGCACAGGGTTAGAGTATGCAAGACCGAAATCATTTAAGTTTTTACTCAAAAAATTTATATATGGTTATTTATTTATATTTTTCCGATTTTAAGATTATAATAATCAAATATTTGAAAAATCTCTATTGTGACGACTCCTACCTTATATAAATGTTTTTATTTAGCGTTTAAAGTGGTATGTGGTGTAAATAACAATTCTTTTTTATGGTATTTTATTCTATAAATTCCACAATATTTGTCTAAAAATCCAATAGGTATTTATTCATCACAAAGTCACCCACCGCATATTTGTGCTATCCAATTGGGCCAATACGCAAAGTTTGGTAGAGAATGGTACCCAAATTTTACAATAGTTAATCAGAATATAAATATACATTCAGTGGTAATGTCTGCACTTAAAAAATTTAAAAA
Source organism: Agrypnia vestita (assembly GCA_016648135.1). Classification (NCBI taxonomy): domain Eukaryota; kingdom Metazoa; phylum Arthropoda; class Insecta; order Trichoptera; family Phryganeidae; genus Agrypnia; species Agrypnia vestita. The sequence goes on from JADDOH010002281.1 coordinate 184,490, forward strand.
CAAAACATATGAAATTTGACAAATTCTGCTAGATGAAATGGGGGAAAATTAGAAACCAGAAATGAAGTTACATCAAACCTAATGTTTTAAGTGACTCCTTGTAAACAATAATTCCTTTCGTCTTCTTCAACTTCTGCCGTCATCCCATCATAGTAAATATACATTTTTGATTAAATTTTTATTTATTTATGTTTGTGTGTATCAGATTCGGAGCTGGAAATGTGTTTTTTCAGTTTCATATAATTTCTATTGAAAAAAAAATTTTTAGTTGTCCGTCCCCGAGGAATGAAATCAATGTTAATTATTGGGGTTCCACTGTATATAAAATGAGAATACTTAAATATGTATACAATAAGATTTTTAAAAATTAATTAACAGTACACCAGCTTAGGTGGGGCTCCAGTGTCATTTGCTCTACAATATCATTTGATCTACACTATACTAATCTCTCATTTTTGCAAAGACAGCGGTTTAACTTTTTCAAAAACCATTCCCCCTAACAGTTGCAGACAATTGTTTGTCCTCGCTGAACATTTTTGCAAATGATTCATACGTGGTATTGAACACTACTTGCAGCTAAACCAAAACTGGTCTACTGCAATAGAGTGCCTGTAAGACTATAGAATGGTGGTTTCTTCTCAGGACCAGGACTGGTGTGTCATATTTTGGCATTTGTTGGATTTTTATATAGATATAAGAAGCATGTATGCAAATGAAAACACGCCTGTGATGAAGCGGTTGTGGTTAGGTTGAAATTGTGCGCTTTGAATGTCCAACTATACGGAACTTCCAAGGGGCAAGCGAGCTGTCCAGTACGAAGCGAAAGGCCCTTCACAGAGAAACAATGCAAACACTTACCTCTTGGTTTCCTCACGATTTATTGGAACTGCGACCCTCTGGTTGAAAAGTGGACTGTAACTGCGGTAGCCGTCTTCACCAAAATTATCACAAATCCAATGCGAGAACGGATTTGACTGCGGGGTTGAGATCGAACGATAAGAATTGAGGATGCGGAATGCGGTAATGTTAATGTCATAAGGCGGTGATGGCGGTCGAACGTATTCTTGATGAAATGCGTTCCAAGCGAGGTGGCGGTTGCGAATGTACTGGCTCCGGCCCGCTGGGTCCCGTGTCATTGGCGGAGACAGGTTAAGCGTTTGCCTATTCCCCTATAAATGGGGCGTTCGATGTATATTCCAAATATATACTGGCGCAACCAGCCTGTGAATTTAAAAAAATATGTATGTATCAGGATGTATGACATATTCTCCACGTATTGTTTTTTTTAATGTGTTTATTAATTGAATATTCCTTTAATGTTTTCAGGTCATCAGCTGCGATCAATATTGGAAGCAGCCCGATACGAGTTCCAGCGCCTCAGCAGAAAAGATCTCTCGCACCTCCGACTGTCCACTTCTCATCACACACGTGATGTTTGATCTCATACATTAAATTCTCAATGTGTGCTATCAGTTAAATAATAAATTGTGTTTATTATGGAAATATAATAATACATACAAACATTACCTCAAAAATTGGGACTAGCGTGTAATTTTGGGTATTTTATTGTTGGTTATTGGACTAGTTAATTATTTTTATGTTAAGCCATTTTTATTTTGTATTTCACGTCTCTGTGTGCAAAAATTGTAAATACCAAGTGATAAAATACCGCTAAAAGTGATTAATTCAAGTTTAAAACAAGACTTCGAACCAATTGAAAAGACTATTAAGAGTGTTGGGACACATGTTGAGAAGAAATTTATTGTGCAGTTTTAAATTATTTATACAGGTACATAATTATATATTTTTTAAACCCTGTTGCGTTTTTCATATTTTTCAAAATTTATATTTTAAATCCTTTCTTGGCAATAATTTGTCAAAACATATTTTTTTCACGAATCACAATATTTGAAATGTAAAAATGTTAATGTCACAAGTAATGATTATTGAATTTGCATCCAAATCGGCTGAATCATACAATGTGTACAGAAGTTATTTATAATTCACAGATATATACAAAAGGTTATATGTAATATACAAATTGATCTATGATATAATTTTCTAATAGGTTATTTTAAATGCAAGACTTTATCTTCGTGTTGATGTAACAGATTATTTTTATCTTAATAACTTTTTCTTAAATCACTTTTAACAAACAATATAAATTAATAGATATGTATATGTAATTTTTCTCATATTGAAGAAATAGAAATGCATAAAAATATAAGAATAAAAATGCAGTACTTATGTTATTTTGCAGCTCTGTGATGTTTCACTAACTTACTTACATGTGTTGAAACATGGAAATATTTATATACAATGAATAGATGTTAAAATATACATATTTGATATATGATTAAATTTAAATGCATCTATGTAGTCCTGAGTCGCGAGCGCTTAGCATATACATGCTGGACGATACTGTCCCTTATTTTAAAGTGGCGAGATATATTATTGTTTGAATAAATATATTTATATATATAAAGCGAGATTTTGCATTAAATGCACACATTATGAAAATGACAATTAGAAAGAATACAAAATTTAAAATATACACAAAATGAATTTGTTAAGCGCACGCTCAATCATTTATAAACGCTCATTCCTACTGTCACACATGTGCTACGACATGACGTTTGCCTTTAATGTATGACCTCACTTATGTAGCTAGCAAAAGCCATGAATTTTTAATTTAATAAATGGACTGTATATAATGTATTAAGTATTTATAAGCTATTAACGACAAATCGAGGGTGAAATGAGTTCTCATCATCTCATGATATTTTCTGACAAATGCAATACCAACTGGTAGAGGCTCATCATCAGCAGCGCCACAAGCCAAGGTGTATTATAGCCTACGAGATTTGTCACAATTTTCTTCTATTTACAACATTCCTTTCGCAGCTTATAATAATACGTATTTAATTTTTAGCTGCAATTCTGAAGTTGACAATGCTAAAAATTTTAAATGGAGTGACTATCTCCCTAAAAAAGTTATTCTTTTGACTGAGACACGAATTCTTGAGAAATTAATTTTTCTTTAGTCATTCTCATCATCATTAATGCACCCTCGATGCGCCTCTGTAGGGTGCATTATAAAAAATAGTCCCGCCTACTAGTACAACATTGCTTAGTATCTAAGCGCGCAGACTAATTTTTTTGTAATGCTTCCCAGAGAAGACAATGTTGGAATATGTATCTTATATGTGTATATTGTTTTAAATAAATGTTATTGAAATCAAAGTAACAATGACAAATTTGTATTATTATTTTTCCATTACCCAAAACTAAGGGGATGAAGAATCCGGATGCAACATCCTCAACTTTTATAGTATGAAATACGTATGTGTGTCTGGGGCAGTTGTTCTCTGATCACCTGGAAACATGAAATTCCGATGTGGCAATGAGGTGCACCAAAGATTTTGGAAAACTTCGCGCATTTAGTTTAGACCGAACCTTTTTTGACATTTTAAAAACAATGAATTGATTATTTTTTGTTGAAAAAAAAATTCTAAATAATTTTTTTCAATATCACAGAATTATTCAAATTACACTTATTTTACATACTTGTTTATACCTCTGTCCATGCTTATTTTAAGTTAATGGCTCTCTCAATTTTCATACTAATCCGTGATAGTGTGAGTACCATACCAAATCAGAATTTTATTAACTGAAAAATCCAAAGTTGCCTCATAGAACATGATCCCAGACTGGCCTGCTGACAATATAAAGTATTCATTCTGATCTGGTTAGAGTTATCTGTTGTATTTAGTGTCTGAGGTAATTGCCAAATTTCAAATAATCTTAGCTGTCTGATCGCCAGTTAATCTCAGCACTAATAGGGAAATTTCACATATTACAAATACTGATAAAAATATATGGAATAGATTCATAAATATTAATTACATTCTGTGAATCAGTATAGATAATGTGGGTTAAAGTTTCCATTCACAATTTTTATAATAAAATCTTTAAATCAAAAAAAATCCATTAAAACGTATATGATTGGTTGTGAAGTATCAATTTGCGTGTCCAGTGTAGTGCCATAGTATTTATACAATATTACGGGTACCGTACAATTGTGTCGCACGTGGACGTGGCTAGTGAATTTTGGCGGGAATTTTAAATGTTGAATTTGAATTTTGTAGATGTATTTTCTAGACCACAGTAAAGATTATTATATTAAAAAAATAGTGAAATTTCCCTACTACAGTTATCTACGAGACCTTCGAATTACGGCATTTTCAGTAGATGATTTTGATAATTCAACTCAATGGTTATTCGAATCCATTTCAATTACCAATGCTCATTGTTTTTTAATTTTGCCACTACATTCAATAATTGAATTGAAAATGAAAGGAATTACATAATTAGACACATTTCTTCTAAATTCCTTTTGTATTCAAAAAACACTTGAATTTTACAATCCTTATTTAACAAATCGTCATGAGGTAGATTTACAAATTGTATCATAAAATATTGAGCAAAACTTAAATAAATTAAATAACACAATTTTAAAATTACAAATTATTTTGAAACATCATTATCCGGTCGTATGCTGGCCGTACGTAAAGCAAAATGTACCCTGTCTGCCGCGCAAGATTGCTGTTTTTTAGACACTTTTTTGTGATGGTTATAATTATCTAATTGCAGTTTCTGGTTTCTCAATATAGACTTCAATAATTACTTACATTTCAATAATTACTTGTACAATAGTTACTTAGTCATCAATTATGAAAATAAGTAACGAAATGTACGCACATGTTTATCGAACAAAACTACGGAGCATAACACTAAAGATATTGTATTTCAATATTTTCATTCTAAATATATCAAAGAATATAAAAATACTTAATTATAAAACTTTTTTATTTTAAAAAAACACTTTTTTCAACAGACAAATAACACAATTACTGCGCGGTTCGAATAAGACATTTAGAATGATTTTTTGTCCAGTTTTCGCGGCAAATGAGGTTACTTGACGAATAGAACTTGTTTATTAAAAACTAAGCTTTAAAAAAAAAAGCTTTAAAAACCCATAAACAAAGGTAAAATAGGTCAAATTCGTATACATGTCTAGAGAGCGCAGATCTACGCTCCAGCATACGACCGGTTATCAAATACGTAGTAAACATTTAGGTCTTTCAGTTAAAAAAAAATTACATTTTTTCAAATTCCTCTATATGTTCGCAAATTGTACATGTATGAGTATAAGTATCACTTTCTTCATCGTAATGTTCAGGCCCATAAACATGAACATGTGTTGCTTTCATTTTGACATATAAACTACTTCTAACATTCATCCGCAATCCTTTCATTTGCTTGGAATACTTTTTGGATTTTGCAACATCTCGCTTCTCCAAGCGAGACTCCTTCTCCATGAGAAGAGCATCTTGAGAGCCCCAAACTTCCAAGGCACGTTCTTCCACTTGAATATGAAGATAAAGTTTCATCGAGCCCCACCGATTGTTATGTGGATTCTTACGCATTATGCACTTCAAAGGCGGTTCTCTTTTATCTAAATCGCAATCTTTTAAAAGGTAATCACTCTTTGCTTCAGTTCTTGTTATGAGTGAATGTTTATCTTCGTTATCTCTGTAAATCAAAATGAAAATTTTAAACAAAATAAAGTAAAAAATAGGTAAGTATATTATATTATCGGGAATATATTCATTCTATGGGACTAGAACTGCGATGAAGAGAACGTAATAAAAATAATATATTCAGTGAACTTAGTTTTCCCCTAAAATAGATTGAATTTTTCGATCCTGAAGAAATGTAATAACATATTTGGCCCGATTCTGAAAACAGCAATGTCTGGATATTTAGGCAATATCTGGATCTTGACAGCTAATTGTATAACATTGTGACGCCGTCAATTGGGACGTATTTAAGTTTGACAGATTTGGAATTAATGAATTAAATCAATCAGAAAGCTCTAAAATGTAAACAAACGTTAAGTTATTCACAATAGATGGGATGTTAACATTCCTAAAAATCGACATTTTGTTTTTATTTTATTTATTAGGTTGTCCTAAACTTATAGTGCCTACTTTGACTGGTAAGGCGGGTGCTAGTTAAAATGAAGTGTTAAAAACTTATAATGATTTTAATTACATTGAGATTTAAACTACGTTGTGTTTTGGGGAAAGGTTTATTTAAAAAAAACTTTGTGTGTGCAAGGTCAAAATACGAGCTAGAATTCCCTTAAAAATATTCATTTTCTTCCGTGTGCTGAGTTAATATTAATATAGTTACATGTCACTTAAATATTTCGTTTTACATGCACCATCATGTTTCTATTATTATACGGTCGAGTCTGTACACATTGAATAATACGCAAACTGTTTCTCATTGCCTTATTTCTGAACATGATTTTTTATAATTATTTTTTTACGCTTCAACAGGCCAGAGAGAGGTCCAATATTTTGGAAACCCGGCGGATTCGGGTCCAAAATTATACAAAAAAAACATTTTTAAAATGTTTATTGCAAATAATAATATAAATATGATAAAAAAAAACAAATATAAAGAATTTATACGCTTTTTTACAGCTTTTATACATAGGTTATTTAAAAAATATATATATTATAAAAATAATTACACGCAGAAATCAAAAAATGCAAATACTTATGATAAAAAATAAACGAAGATAAATAACATACATATTAGAGTATTTTACACAAGTAATTTTTTTAATTAAGAATTTATCATATAATAATATTTTAAGAAAATTAACGCTGTGAGGGACTTATCATCTAATGATGATCTAATTTTTATGCAAAAATTAATCGACATCGAAAACGTTTGTTCATTGTCTGCTGATTTTAGTACCGCTGTGTAAACCGCTTCTCAGAGCCTCTCAAGATTTAATGTAGGTATTATTTAATTTAAACAAGGAAAATTTAAACCAACGGAACTTTAGTACAAATTAAAATTAATATATCAAATAAAACCCGAAACGGCATTACACATTAAAATTAATATATCCAATAAAACCCGAACCCGGCAGTTTCGACCCCGGATTTCGGGTTTTAGGATCATTACCCGACCGGGGCCGGGTCGAATCGAGTCGGATCCAGAAGCCCTAGCCTATTACAGAACCAAAATATTTCACAAAATATCCAAGCTTGAGTAAATAACCTAAATTAAATTGTGGCCTCACCGAAATCGAACCCGGAACCCTCGGTGTGAAAAGCCAGTGTCATACCCGCTGCGCTACGAGGGCCGTATTTTTCTTTTAAGTTGGCAAATGATTTTTTAATGATATTGTTTTTTGTTCTTCTTTTGTTGACTTTACTACTTTGGAGGTAAAAAAAAGTTATTAACAGTACAGCGTCTATACTTCTTCAACATATTTTTAAAATTTTTAATGGACTTGGGACACGAGTCTAATTTTTACTAATTATTATAATCTCAAACCTTTTTTGTCCCAAATGCAGAAAAGTTCCTACTGCAAAAATGACAGAACGTGAAATTAGTGAAACCGATTTATCAGTGACATCCCGTAACTCTGTACCCATAGGTAGGTACATATATATGTCGAATGTCAAAGATAGGCGCAAATTATATTTTTAAGTATGACAAAGGTTTGTAATTAAAATTGTCAGTAGGTAAAAACTTACACACGTTTTCTTCATATTGACGGAAGCGTTATCATAATATTTTGACCCAATGATATCAATTTTAAGTCTCAATATTTATAATTCTGCTACCTCTAAGGAGCGTGTTTAAGCGATCAATTTTGTTTCACCTTCTTTTTTGATGAAGCAAGATTAGATTCATCGAAATGGACAAATCAGGTCTTCACCTTAATATATTGTGCGATCACACATATGGAAAGATATGAGAAATACAAATTTGATACGCATTTTTATGAACGGAGAGCATTTTGACATTTCTTAAACATTGCAGTACTTTCAGAGAGTATTTCACTCATGTGTGATTCGAAGCAAGTTTTGCAACTCATCCAAATGTTTGTTTTACTATTAACGCAATGGAGTGGGATTTTTTACTCAATGTTCGATAGATTTTTAGATACTCCGCCATATGACAATCTAACCTCATTTTTTCAAAATTCGTCAAGAGCAGTTTTTGTAATTCTACGGCTCAAATACACTGCATTAAAAGATAATATAAGAAATATTGTTTCTTACAAACTTATTAATTTCTTCATCCATAGCATCCAGATGAAATATCATGGCTAAACTTGTCATGACCGCGTTACCGCGTATTCAAATCTTCCCATCTTGACATTCGACAGATAACAATATACATCTTTCTCCCTCCCTCTATATCTATCTCATGTAGAAACTTACAGACACAAACACCGACATAAAGCTATGTCTCGTTTATTTTTAATTTTTATTATCGTCTATTAAGTGTTGGGATAAAGATCTTAAATATCCAGACATTGTTATTTTCAGAATACGGATGATTGTTTGTAGGTGTACAGTGTAGGTTAATGCATTTTCAACTTGTATAAAAAGGTTAATACATATCATTTCATGATGAAAATTATTTTATCTCCTATAAATTATATAGAAATGACTAAAACATTCTTAAATTATCATAATATTAGGTCCTTACATATGAAATTGGCGTTTTGCCGTACTGGCAAATTTGATCTCAAATATCTTCTCTTTGGTTAGGAATTCTAAATCCAAATTTATACAGCTATTTACTCATGTATTTGTGTTTTGAAAATTATAATTCATTTGTTTTTTCCTCAATTGTTTTTTACTTTGCGTCACTCAGTTTACAAAATGAAAAACTTGAAATATCGCGTTATTTACGAGTACGAGTTCCACCGTGGCACCAGTGCTGCAGAAACGGCTCGAAGGATTAATGATGTGTATGGCGACGGTTCCGCAAAAGAAAACACAGTGCGTTTTTGGTTCCAACGTTTTCGTTCTGGAAATTTCGACCTGCAGAACAAGCCCCGTGGACGGCCGGAGACCAAAGTTGATAATGAAGAATTGAAGGCTATTGTGGAAGCGGATCCATAGCAAACCACATCCGAGTTAGCTGCAGGCTGCGGTGTTAGTGATAAAACTGTTTTAATCCACTTGAAGCAAATTGGTAATGTGAAAAAGCTTGAAAGGTGGGTACCTCACTAATTGAGTGAAGCAAATCAACAAACGCGCGTTGACTGCTGCGTTGCATTACTCAACCGGCACAATAATGAAGGGATTTTAAATCGAATCATTACCTGTGATGAAAAGTGGATCCTGTACGATAATCGGAAGCGCTCATCGCAATGGCTGAACCCTGCCGAACCAGCCAAACCATGCCCCAAGCGAAAATTGACTCCAAAAAAGTTACTTGTGAGCGTTTGGTGGACTAGTGCTGGTGTCGTTCACTACAGCTTTCTTAAATCTGGCCAGACGATTACGGCAGATGTCTATTGTCAGCAACTGCAAACCATGATGGAAAAGCTAGCTGCTAAACAACCGAGGCTGGTTAATCGCTCTAGGCCACTGCTGCTTCATGATAACGCTAGACCACACACTGCACAACAGACGGCTACCAAATCAGAGGAGCTTCAATTGGAATGTCTAAGACATCCACCGTACTCTCCGGACCTTGCCCCAACAGATTACCATTTTTTTCGAAATTTAGATAACTTGTTGCTAAGGAAAAAATTCAACTCCGATGGGGCAGTCCAAACCGCCTTCAAAGATTTTATTGATTCCCGTCCGAATGGTTTTTTTAGTAAAGGGATCGATGAACTACCTATGAGATGGCAAAAGTGCATAGATAGCAATGGTACATACTTTGATTAAATAAATATATTATAATAAAAAAAAATCGGCTTTATGTTCCTCCCATACTAAACGCCAATTTCATATGTAAGGACCTAATATAAATGTAACTGGTTAAAATGAAAAATTGAATTTCAAAATAATACATATATGGAAATATTAAATCTCCCCTTAATATATTTTCATACCTTTAGAAAAGATATCAAGAGGGTCCTTTATTATAGGAATTATATTTTTTAAATAATTGTAATATTTGCATTATCATTGCATTTAAAAATTCAGCAGAAACTTTTGTGGTTCCTCATAAATCAATTTAAAACATCACCATGTCATTTACAAAGAAGTAGGCAAAAGAATAGTAGGTTTATCCTGACAATTGACTCACCTTCTCTATATTGATAGATCTCGTCATACATACTCGCTTAACTAATTCATTAAGAGAAATTAGAAGATGCCACAACAGTTAAATATTTTTAAGACAATCTTAAATTAAAACTTAGATTAAAAGAAAAAATCAATGACATACCTAGGATTCACATTGACTATTTTTCTCTTAATAACTTTGTTATTCAGAAGAAAAGTTAGCATGTTTACCTGCATTTGTCACATGCCTTGTAATCAAATGTTTCAAATAGGTATGAGGTGGAAAATTCTTCATTGCATTCAAGACACGAAGGCCTTTCAGAAGCATCTATGATAGGTGGTAATTTTTTGGTGAATTTGGGTTGAACAACTGGCTCACACGGCTTGTCTTCGATTAAAAATCCACCACCACTATCAATAAATTTTGTTCCCTGCACTTTTACAATACTTTGCTGCACGCTGTCAGTTTCTCTGAAATATGTACACAAAATTGAATCGTCAATATGTACATATATAGCATTTTCAATAAAAAGGTATTAACTAAAAAATGTGGGTCTATAATTTCTTTTTTATTGAAATAGTTTTTTGAATGTCTATTTTTTTATGTCCATAAGTATTTATTTGAATATGTTCACCAGTAAAATCTAAAAGTTGGATTCTATTCTAAAAGTTGTCTTTCGTTACAATATCCCTTTGTGCTGTTGACTATAATAGAAATATCATCGAGGTCGAAAATTTAAAAGGTCGAAATTTCAGTCATACTCTGCATGTCTAATGCAAAAGTAATGATGCATAGCTCAGTTTTACTTAATTAACAAGCATACTTAAAAAATACAAATAGAGGATTGTTGTATCAGTACGATACAAATACTCAAAAAATTATCAGAAGAATAGAACGAATTAAACACAATGCCACTGTGTCCATGCATTGGAATACGATGCCGATGATGTATACAGGCAGATATTAGCTTCGGACTTGCACCGCCTCCAGGTGGAAATACTAATTTGAAGGTTCGTTTAACAACACTCGATTTAAAAATGCTTATTATCAATATGTCTAGAGGCCACGCCATCTGCAATGTTTAATACCGTGGGGTGTGACACAGCCCAATAAAGTTTTAAAATTACATTTTAGCGGAAGGATGTGGAATCAGTTTAGCATCCCTCAGCATAAGAGCTTTGAGTCTGTTCTTTTCAATTCTCGCCTTTTGTGCGGCGGACAGTTCAACTGGACATTCGTTTGGTTCGGTTGCAGAATCCATGTTATTAGATATAACAAATATATTTATTTAACATCAACTAAAATAACTTTTTCGAGCACTGATCTATAATATCAAAACGCGGAATCCACCGAATATGGCGGAATCACTCGCCAACTGTCAAAAAACCAAACCAAAACGAAGTGACCACAGAATAGGGATGGATAAAAATCGTCGATATATTTTGTCGTGATATATCAAATATCCAAAATTTTTCTAGGAAAAATCGATATTTTTTCTTGGCGACCTTGATGCGTCCGCGACCTACATGTGACGTTCCGCATCGCGTCCTTTTTTAAATTAGAAGATAAGTTTTATTTTAAAGTATGTTTAAGTGATTTTAAATTTCGCGCGGCACCACGGGTTGCTACCCTGCACCGCCAGGGGTTGGTAGGGGTGCCAGCGCGGGCGTTCGGGGAAGCTACCCCCCTCCCTCGCATACACAGAGAGTTGAAGCCGGGGGGCCAAGAACGCCCCCTTGTCTCATTCGGACCGCCATCGCCGCAAGAGCTCGCACTCCCCGGGCTCCTCGCCCGCGGCCGCTCCTTCGGCGGCGGGCCCTGAGCCACCGCCACGTGTGTTCAAGAACGCGGGGCGGCGTCGTCAACGTCGCTTGAGGTGAAGACGGCCTGCAGCGCTCTGGACGTGCTTCCGCGGCCTGGAACACGTGCGCTCTCCACGCGGTGTGCCACCCGCGGCATCCAGATGGCGGCAACGAGGGTCTCCGATAGTGAACATGTGATTTTTTTTATGTGATGCTTTTGAACTGATTGTGAAAGGACAGGACGGACTTATACGGGGGGGGTCGGAACTGCTGGTGCTTAGGTTAAGATTAGTTATAAAATTAGTAATAGTGCTTATAGAACGTAAGTTTTGACTGTGCTTTTTTTTGCGTAATAAATGTATATAATAGTGTCAGAGTGTTTCGAACTTCCCACCACTTTCCTTGACATTCCCTTGATAAGGGCGCTTTGCACATCTGCGTCGTATAATCCGCGCCTCACGCGGATTATTTCGAGCATAACCCGCCCTATCAACCTTTTTGGTCATTTTTTTTTGCGACCTTTTTTGGTTACCTTTTTAATTTTTTCGGCGACCTTTTTTTGGTTACCTTTTTTTTCGATATATCGATATATTTTTCTCAATGTATATAGATTATTTTCGATACTTTTTTAAAATATCGATTCGATATATATATCGATATTTTTTTTTCATTTACCCATCCCTACCACAGAATAGAGAAATCGAAATCATCCAAATCCATAGAAAAGAGTCAATCAGAATTTAGAAACATCCATAGATAAAACATGCCAAAAGAAACCACCATGGAATAGCGATATAGAAACCAATCACAAAACCAACACACTGAACCATAGATAAACAATAATAATATGCTGAAACTCTTGTTTACAAATATTGCTTGACCACAATAACTTGGCGTGCGGTGACTTTGGAACTAAAACCCGTCCCGCCCGCACCTCCAGCGGTAATCCCTCGCCTGTCATTCGGTACAATTTTGTATTTGCTCGGGAGCTGTGACATCTTGATTACCAATATACACTGAATTATTACGTCCAAAACATCCTAAACAGTCCGGGATGGTGGAAGAACAATTGCCAATGAAGTATTACACTGTAATATGTACCTATTAAATGATAGCAATTGATATATTATTAAACATATCAATTGCTATCATTAAATAGGTAAATATTACACTAGATGGGAAATCAGGCTAAATACGCTAACATTATCAATCACAACTTTGCGTCAATTCTGTTTTCGGTTACGGAGGCTATCCAATTATATAATTATTCTATAAAATTATTATTCTTCTAAAGAAGCTGCAATAATTATTTTTAGTGCGTCTATTAGATCAATCGATTATCTTTAGATAAGTGCAAATACCTGACCGTACATTTGCTTAAATTAGCGATCTGACCCGCATCATTGAAATTTCGCTCCCTTACTATCGGCCGCCTTATCCTATAGTTCTAATTACGCCGTTTATATTGATTAAGTATGCTGTATCGCGGAGATACTTGAACCGTCACCATCTGGGGGCTCCGTGCATTTTTCTAAAAAATCCGTCGGCATTCTCTATTGTTGACAAAACGGTTTGTTTTACGATGACCCTTCGGAACATTATTCCTTTCGTCTAAGGTAATGTATTTTCAAAACGTTTGGCTTGATATACCGGAGTCGGGGGCGGTAGGGTCTGAGGGGTCAGAGGAGATATTAAATCACGGTGTGGTAAACCGGCCGGGAGATCTCAGATCTACGTATGCCGGCGGTTACGCCCTCCCCTAGGTACAATCAAAACGTCAGGTGACTGACTAGGACACTGATATCTCGAGGCGGGTGAAGGGATATAAAAATAATAAAATCGAAACAATTTTACAAGTTTCTATATTGGGCACTGTAGCAAATTAATTTACATGAAACATTAATCTTAACTTACATACGACGCAGCAAAGTGGTTACTAATTTAAAAATTACATGAACCCTAATTTAGAGGGAGAGGACAAAATTATAAACAAAGAAAGAAAAAAGACAAAACACATAAAAAATCTGATCTTACTGCTAAAATGGATGGTGACGAGATTAAATTAACACTTCGGTAGAACCAGGTGGGCGGAGAAAAAGTCTTTAGATCGGGGTAACCTGTTTCGGAGAGTTCGGCAGGTGTCTTCTTCGTGCTGCTTCGTGGTGGGCGGCGGCTTCTGGCGTCGGCGTCGTCCTCTGACTGTGCAGGCTACGTCGGCGGCTTCTGACGTCGGCGTCGTGGCGGTCAGCAGCGGTGCGTCGCTTCTTTTGTCACTGAGCGTCGCGGCGGTACACTGCGCGTCGCGGTTTCTGATACGTCGTTTCTGGCGTCGCGATGCCGATTCGGTGGTCGCTACCGTTCGGACTTACTTTCTTCGAGAGTTACCAGGGTATTCGGCCGGACCGATTTTACGGGTCAGGCTAGAGTTCCTGGTCTCTCCACCTTCAGCTTCTAACTTCAACTCCTAACTCCACTCAACTCAACTCCTAACTCAACTCCTCTCGACTCAACTCCTAACTGCCTTCTTGGCGGCTGGTTTCGCCTTATATTCTCTCCCCGGCGACCCAGGGTGTGGTCGCGGGGAGTCGAGGGGAAGCCTCCAGTTGGTCTTCCACCGATTGGCTCCTTTGATGTCCGCCTCCGTCGTCCATTCGTCTCTCTTGATCCCTCCTAGGTCCCGATTGACGCTATTGGTTACTGAACCCAATGTTGCCTCCGTTCCGCCCCCTATTGTTCTCCCAGTTTGCGGCTAATCTCGATGCTTTTCTGGTATGTAGGCCTAAACACTTTGTTATTTCACGAACGCTTTGTTCACTGTTCATATCCCTATCCCGTCACCAAAAAAAACATTGCAAAATGAATTAAACTTAAGGTAAATATTACAGTACAAATTGGCAAAGGCGGAAAATTGAAAACACAAATTCGCATCAACACTTATTACCCAAAAAACAAAACTGCTTACATATACATACTTAATTAAATCGACACGCCAGATAGACATATTTTTATCGACCAGTTATTTCTACCATTATTGACTAATTACATGGGATTGACGCAGGGTTTCATTAGATCACAGTAAAATTCCTTGAGTATGCATTACAATATTAATCTTATAATTAAGTCGTCGGTTTGATTCTTACAGTAGGCCTCCCAATATTTAACGTTATTTATACATTACAACATTACAGGTCAACCCTTATCATTTTACATTGATTATCTTCGATACCTCCACAAAATCATTATTATTTGATTTTCTTTTATATATGATACACCGGACGGCATTTAAAATTTACCACTCCGCATATTCTCTTCCTTTATTTTTCTTTTTAATTTTTTTTCTTTAACAATGACAACATGTACTTGATACTTAGTTTTATTTTTAATTTTAGCTTAAATAAAACAAGCTATCGTACTTCTTAGTTGGACCAAACATAATTGTCAATATGTGACATAGAGATACAAAACAAAGGGCTAAAATTATACAGACATCGTGGCATTCCTTAGTGAATCAATTAACATAAAAACTTATTTACATGGGATACATGCTTCAAGCGGGTCCCCTAAGGTTAATGTTCTGTATACATCTTTGTAATTTCTTTTGGGATTACAAAGTACATGAATTTGCATCAACGCCACTTTCCCGAAAGGAATGCTTACATATACTAACATAATCAAATTCGATAGACACTTTTTCTTTTCAAGAAATTATGTTAAACCTTATTACTAGAAGAAAAATTAAGAAAACTTGGCGTAAATTAATTAATGTAACATTATTTACACCTAAATAATGAAAATTCTTACTTCAATATGTAGGCTGGATTGAATGCAAAACGTTTTTTTTAGGACTTTCATTATACTAATCATTATCTTATCAAACCAGCTTTCTTCCACCCCTGGTATAAGAATATAGGAAAAGAATAAAAATAGAGAACGCTAAAAAATTATATAAGCCACATTCCACCCGGCAGACAATTGAAAATTTTCCAAACAAGAATTATTTTGAGCTTTATTATTACTAGATTAAAACAACTATTTTAAAATAGACCGACAAATTATATTGCTTAAACGAGTAATCAAAACAATAATTGCATGTTTACAGATAGGTTATATACCTACAACATACAAATTTGTATAAAAAAAAAACACAATATTGGGAGCTTGACAAATTAACATTATCCTTAAAAATAATTAAAACTCACAAATTAACATTATTCACTTAGGTGTATGTAATATATGAAAACATAAGACATGAAAGCCTCGATCTAAAGTAATATTAATGTTATTCCAACACGGCATTTACTTATTTGCAATTAATTAAACTATTTTGTTTCAACCCCGTGTGCTAAAATTCATTCTGCAGACAGATTTCAAAAGACTAAAAAGTCGGAATCTTATATCTCTTCAACCGTGTTACATTTTTTCACGAGATAATATTCTATTACGTTATATATTATATATTACATCAATATCAAACATCGTCGGCAATAATACAATCAATACATTTTTTATTATTTGCCACAAGTTAGATTAATTCGGGATGATCTCGTTAT